>JAODAL010012756.1:0-94135 GCA_025379985.1 Phyllomedusa bahiana
TCTCCCGGGTCCAGATGCCCTGCTCCTCGCACCATGGGCCAGCAGTCTTCAAGGGCGATTGTAAAGAGACAACAGTATGCGTCCAACCACCCAAAAGGTCAGCACTGACCGGGGGCTCCTGTCCAATTGTTGGTACGCAGTCCCCCCCTTTCCAAAGGGGACTCTGCACCATTCAAGAACAAAGGGTTTGTCCGAGCCAAATGGGGGTTCCAAGCCAAATTTTTTTTCCAAAAAAGGCATACCACACTTCATAAATATGTTAAACAGAAAGGGGGCACCCCTTGAGCTTATGGGTTTGTTCCAAGGGTCACGGCACGCGGACTCGGGAGGTAACTAGGTCAGGGCCCAGTACATGCCCCCTTTACCCCACTGGGTGAATTGCTTCCTGCCCAGGCACACCAAAAACTTGGACAGAAGACCCGCTTTCTCCTCCACGTTGTCAAACTGCTGCCCCGGGCCAATGTCCGCCCCTCCTCCTCCACCACCACCACCATCCAGCCTCCACAATACGGGCTCCATCATACCACAGGGTTAGGGCACAGGGGGGTCACGCATTTTCTACACCATTTTCCCCTCGGCAACAAGTCACCAGGGGAGGAACTGCTCCGGCATGCAGCAAGAAATCAGTGTGGCTTTCTCCCGCAACGCAAATCGGAACCATGGTGACGGAAATGGGAGGAACATGGTGTCCGCGCTGCACCGGGGAGGGATGGTCCATGCCCCTGCATGGCCCGTGTTCAATCGGGTTTTGAAAAAGGTTCCTGAATCTTCCACCGATCTTTAGAACATTCTGAAAATGGCCAGGAAAATGTGCATGCACTTATCATTCGTACAAAGCCAGGAACACCCTCCTCGAGTTGCAGCGGCAAGAACGCCTACCCCAACACGCGTCTATATGCGAATATGTTTCCACCCGCTGGAATTTCCAGCCGCACATGTTGGACCGACGGTATTGAACAGAAGAAAGGCCATTAACGATTTTTGATGGGATCCAGGTCAGACATAAGTCTCCCCGTGTAACTATTGATGTCAGCCAGTGGCAGCACATGCTGACACCTGCCGTTTGTTTGAGGCCACTCGAGGAGGCCCACGATATTTGTCAGTCTCGCCCAGGACTTACGGGGATGAAATAACGTCATTTCCACTGCTTCTATGTCCTGGAACAGATGCTGAAAAAATCTGTCTGGCAGGGTACTTGAGATGTGGCACTACATCTCGGGCCACATGAGTCCGTTGGGGACTGAAATGGATGAGGAGGGAGGAGAGGAGAGGACATTGGAGCAAAAGCATTGTCCTGGTGAAATGAGTGTATTTTTCTAACCCAGGTTGACAAGAGAGGAGGAGCAGAGCAGCTGGAGGAGGTGGATGGATATGAGGAAGACGAGGCAGATGACTCCCAAGCACCGTGGAGCAGTATACAGTAGAAATGGTAGGCAGGGAGCCCCTCGGAGTCACTTGTGTCATATGGAGTCCCGCAGCATGCTTATTTGCCTGGCTAGTGACAGCCGAATAGTCAGCATCCGGCAGAGGGATGTACTTCTGGCTCCCACCCTAATGGACCCTCGCTACCGGTCCAAAATGGAGCCTTTTTCCAGCTATTGAGAGGAAGACAAACACAAAACATAGTGAAATCCTCCGTAATCAGTTGGCCGCTGCCTTATGTGCGCATCGTCCCCTCCTCTGACATGTCTGACCGGGGGGTTCCTCAGCGCTCACGTACTACTGCCGCGTCTGCTGGGGGAAGTGGTGGGGGTAGGGAGCAGTAACCAGCTCCGATCATCATAACCTAATCTGGAGTCACTAATGAGCAGTCTTCTTGCACCCCGCCAGTGAGGAGGCAGTCACCAGCAGCAGCAACATGACATGGAGCCATTCCCTGTACCAACAGGTTGTGGCCTACTTGACAGGCACTCTGCCACCCCAGTAAGAAGATCCGCAGTACTACTGTGCAGCCAAACTGGATGTGTGGCCGCACTTGCCGGAGTTTGCAGTGGTAGAAGCTGTCCTGCCCGTCCATAGTGTGGCATCAGAGTGGGTGTTCAAGTGCGGCTGGGGCCATCGTTACCGCCAAGGAAACCCGCTTGTTCCACGTGGAAATTTGAACACTGACCTTTGTCAATATGAATCAGGCGTGGATCGCCAGTATTTCCACAACACCAAGCCTTAGGACGTCAGTCCTGGGTTCAAACTACCTGCCTCAGCCACTTATTCTGAATGCCGCCACCCGCCTGATCCCCACATCTGCTGATAGTTTTCTCCATCTGACCTACCACCGTCTTTACCAGGACTGGTATTGCCACCCACCTCAACACTCTGTCATTGTGCCACTTCACTATTGCTCATGCTGCTGCTGCTGTTGCGTTGCACGATGACATCCACACTGTGTCATTGTGCCACTCAGCGGCCTGGTACTGTATTGCCACCGCCAGAATGTCATTGTGGCACGCTCTGACCACATGCTTTTGCTCCTGTCTTCACCTCCTCTCTCTTTCATTGTGCCCCTGCCTGACATCATGCTGCTGCCGCCCGTGACCTCCGCTCCTCAGTCATTGTGCCGCTCGTGTGGCCTAAAACTATTTTGCCACCTGCAGAAGTGCATTGCCACTCTCTGACCTCATGCTGCTGATGAGACTCCTGACGAGCCCTCCACACTGTGTCATTGTGCCACTGTCTGTACACACATGCTGCTGCCGTGGCCTGCTGCCGGTGCCCTCCACACGTGTCCTACTCCTGTTTTTTGCACCTCCAGAATTTGTCATTGTGCCACGTGTCTGACTCAAGCTGCTGCCGTGGCTGCTGCCGTGCCCTCCCACTGTGTCATTGTGCACTGTCTTGACCTTATGCTGCTGCTGTTGCTCCTGCCGTGCCCTCCACACTGTGCCATTGTACCACTCCTTTGGCCTACTCCTTTTTTGCCAGCTCCAGAATTTGTCAATGTCCACTGCCTGACCCTCTACTGCTGCCGCTGTACCTCCACTGTGTGATTGTGCCACACTGTCCCTAATACTGTTTGTCCACCTCCATAATGGTCCATTGTGTCCACTGGTCCTGACCTCATACTGCTGCTGCCAGTGGGGACCTCCACACGGTATAATTTGTCCACTCTGTGGCCTAATACTGTTATTGCCGCCTCCATAATGTCATTGTGCCACTGCCTGACCTCATATGCTGCCGCTGTGACCTCCACTGTGGATTGTGCCACCTGTGCCCTAATACTGTTTTTTCCCACCCACCATAATGTCATTGTGCCACTGTCTGACCCTCAAACTGCTGGCCGCCGGTGAGCCTCCACACTGTATCAGTTGTGCCCACTCTGTGGCCTAATACATTTTATGCCGCCTCCATAATGTCCAATGTGCCACTGCCTGACCTCAGAACCTGCCGCCTTGACCAGCCACACTGTGTGATTGTGCCACTCTGTGGCCTAATACTGTCTTGCCGCCTCCATAATGTCATTGTGCCACTGTCTGATACTCATACTGCTGCCGCCGTGACCTCCACACTGTTGTATTGTAGCCACGTCTTGGCCTAATTCTGTCTTGCCGCCTCAATAATGTGTTTGTTCCTCTTTCTGAGCTCATACTTCTGCTGGCGTGACCTCCACACGGTTTCATTGTGCCACTCTGTGGCCTAATACTGTTTTGCCGCCTCCATAATTGTCATTGTGCCCACCTGCCCTTACCTCATACTGCTGCCGCCGTGACCTCCACACTGTGTGATTGTGCCACTCTGTGGCTTAATACTGTTATTTCCGCCTCCATAATGTCATTGCGTGCCACTGCCTGACCTCGATACTGCTGCCGCGGACCTCCACACTGTGTGGAATTTGCCACTCTGTGGCATAAACTGTTATTGCCACCTCCAGGATGCCATTGGGCCACTGTCTGACCTCATTACCGCTGCCTGCCGTGAACCTCCACACTGTGTGATTGTGCCACTCTGTGCCCTATACTGTTTTTCCGCCTCCATAATGTCATTGTGCCGACTGTCCTGCCTCATTCTGCTGCGTCCGTGACCTCCACACTGTGTGATTGTGCCACTCTTGTGGCCTAATACTGGTTTTGCCACCTCCAGAATGCCATTGTTGCCACTGTCTGACCTCTACTGCGCCGCCTTGACCTCCACACAGTGTGAATGTGCCATTGTGGCCTAATACTTTTTTTCCCGCCTCCAGAATGTCATTGTCCCACTGCCTGCCTCATACTGCTGCCGTCGTACCCCCGTTTCCGTCATTGTGCCATTTGTGGCTTCCTGTGTTTTGCCCCTCCAGAATGTCTTGTGCCACTCCCTGACCTATGCTGCTGGGCTGCCCCGTCACCCCACACTCTATCATATGTTGCCCCTGAGTCTCAGCTTTTTTTTTCCCAGCTTTTCGCTGGCATGACTTTTCAGGCTACTTTCCCCGTTTGGTTTTTTTGGGTCGTTTTCCCTTTAAGTGCCCGGGGAATTTTAAGGAAGCGATTTAAGAGCGGCGGGTCTGTGCGTTTTCTACTAATAAAAAACAGTATGAAGACCAAAACCAAGCTCCCTCGATATTTAAGCATGGACAACGTTCTACAGCACCCCTGCAGGCTCTGGGCAGCCTGGAAATACTGTTTTTTTTAACGTGATTCGTGCCCCAAGTAATTCGGACCGAAAAAAGAATTTTTTCGGAAATTCGGCGAAGTGACCGAACCGAATTTTTGAGAAATTCGGCCATCTCTAATAATGATCCATGATTGATCTCTTTTTTTTTCAGGACTTATATATGACATTGTCAAGAATCTAAGGGTACGTTCATATGGTGGCTTTTTCCAAACGAAAATATCCAATGTGGAATCTGAAGGCAGAAATCCAAGGCAATACCTATGGATCTTGACTTTTCAGCGGTAGTTTTCACCACTAAATTTGACTTGGTTTACCCCCATTCTAATGGGGCTCATCAATGCTAAGACTGTAGGATGAGGAATTCGAGCAGCATCTGTGTCATAAAATGGATGCCAATTCCCTTTTGTCTGCAGTGTGGATTGTCTATTTAAATGAATGGGACTTTGTTTTCAAGTGAATTTATTGCAATCTAACCAGGATCCTGTAATTTTTGTGCTAATATACTGCAATCTAAGCCTGTCCCTTTGAATCCTAGCCACTTGTCTTCCATAGGGTTAAATCAGGAACCAAATGGAAGGGGCTGGAAAGATGTGGATCCCAAATGCCCTTAGAGATACCTATACTATGGAAACACCTACTGTAAAAAATCCCTAGTAGGGGAAATCAAAAAGGGAGGGGATTTCTATCTTTGCTCAGAGAATTCAAAGTTCTGTAAATGGTTCATCACTGCAGAGAATTTCTCTTGTCCTGTTTTACTTTACAACCAGAACTATTTCTCTTGAAATCAAAAAATGTTGCGCTGCCCACGGCAACTTGCTTCAGAATTGTGTTTTTTTCGTCTTTGTATAATAATGAACTTTCCCACATATCATAGACATGAGTAAATAACTTATTTTTACTACATGAACTGTAACTTTTTGTAATGTGTCCATTAAACATACTCTTTTAATGTTACATGCTTCTAAACATAATTGCTTGTTATATCCCTCTTCATGGGCTGTTTTTCATCCTTTTTGTCAAACTGTGAGTAAAATTGAACTAAATATGGAAAGCCTTATTCTCAAAGCACTCCAGTGGTTAGTAAATATTCTTGTAAGGAAAGTCCTGCTATGAAATACATGTTTTAAATTATAAATTAAAGGAATATTGACCAAAATGCTGTTTTAGAATGAAAAAGGATTTAAAAATTAAGTAATGGTTTTGACCACAACAACCTCCTTTGAGTCTGAGGATACTCGATAATGTCTTTCTGGTTATCATTATATCATAATTGCACCATCACTGAACAGTGATAAAAAGACAAACACATGCACAAAAAGCCTACCAGAATATAACATTCCAATTATGAATTAACTTTATAACCAGTCCTGCTATGTTAAAATGGTGTTTTCACCATACTGTTTCACAGAGACACAGCCAGCTTCAATCTCACACTTCCTTGTCAGGCTGTGGGTGGGTCTATAGCAGTAATTCCCATATCAGCTCTGCTGCTTATAGTTGACCATATTAGAGAGACATTAGTGCTGGAGGTTTGTAAACTGTATTGCACAAGGCACCTGTCTACGCAATCAATTACACTCTATCTTCTCCATCATGGCCAAGACCAAAGAGCTAAGGACACCAGGGACAACACAGAACTGCAAAAGGGCTGGGACGGGCTACAGGACAATAGGCAAGCTGTTGTGATGAAAGTAACAACTGTTGGCGCAATTATTAGAAAATAGAAGAAACACATTGTGACTGTCAATCTTCCTTGGTCTGGGATTTTATGGAAGATCTTGCTTTGTGGGGTAAGGATGACTCTGAGAAAGGTCAGGAATCAGCCCAGAACTGCAAGAGAGGACCTGGGCAATGACGTGAATAGAGCTGATACCATTAGTGACACACTACATCGTCATGTATTAAAATCCTGCAGGGCATGCAAGGTCCCCTTGCTCACACCAGCACATGTTCAAGCCTGTTTGAAGGTTGCCAATGACCATCTGGATGATCCAGAGGAGGCATGGGAGATGGTCAAGTGGTTAGATGAAACCAAAAAGAACTTTTTTTGGGACCAAAACCCACTGTGATGTTTGGAGGAAAAGAAGGGTGGTACAACCCCCAAAAACCCATCCCAAACGTGAACTGTGAAGCATTGGGGGTAGAAACATCATACTTTGGGGGTTCTTTTCTTAAAATGGCACAGGACAACTTCATCATATTGAAGGGAGGATGGATGGTGCCATGTATCGCAAGATTTTGGCCAACAAACTTCATCCCTCAGTAAGAGCTTGAAAATGGGGTGGCGGATCTTCCATCAGAAAAATGACCTGAAACACACAGCCAGGACAACTAAGGAATGGCTCCACAAGAAGCATTTCAAGGTTCTAGAGTGGCCTAGCCAGTCTCCAGACCTGAACCTAATCGAAAATCTTTGAAGAGAGCTGAAACTCAGTGTAACCCAGCAACAGTCCTGAAACTGAAAAAATTTGGATAAGATGTATGGAGAAGTAGGCCAAAACCCGCTGCAGTACGGCAAAATTGGTCAAGAACTACGGGAAACATCTGATTCTTAATTGCAAAAAAAGGTTTCTGTATGAATACTATTCTGTTTTTTTTATTGTATCAAATCATATTTCATGCAATAAAAGTAAATTTAAATTTTTTTAAAAAAATACACAATGTGATTTCTGGATTTTTTTGATTTTGTCTTTCACATTGAAGTGTACTATTTGATAAAAATTACAGACCTTTTTTCTTTTCGAAATGAGAAAACTTGCAACATGGCCATTGTACTAAATAACTATTTTCCCCACTGTATGTGTGCTAGGTAAAGCAAAAACCCCCTGAGCTAGACTTCATCTCAGTATCATCTACTTTATATGCATGCCCTCAGTATAGATTCTGTTGTCCCATTGTGCACTAGTCACAGAAAATGACTTTTCTGGAACTGCTTGTCAACAAATGGCAACATGTAGAACCATTTTTTAAACTAAAAAATCATTTTTTGCCCATAGGTTACTATGGGCAAAAGAGTAAGTTTTTACACCCAAACAGTTTCATACATGTGGCCAAAAATGTTTCATTCATTTTTCTTCCAGAGTGTAAATAAAATAAAATGTAGAAATCTTTGGGATAAGCAATGCATTCTATCAAAACTGGAGTAGCTATCCCCACAAATAAAGCTGAGCTTTGTCATTTGCCACTTTTATTCTGCACTATGTTAAGTCAATTTGAGAATGAAGTACCTGCACATATAGAGAACCATAAGTAATGCTAGGTACTGGAATCCTGAACAGGCACTGCTTTCCTCCATTTTTCTGAGTAGGACATACCTGATTCTTAAGCCCCACTATTGGAGACAACACTGAGTTCAGAAATATGGCATGTTGCCCAAACAGTGTGGAGCTCAAGTAAGAAAACTGTCTAGGTCTAAATCTGTCTTTGTTGCCCATAGCAATCAATCAGAACTCCCCTCCTCTCATTTCATTATCAGTTGCTATGGCAAATAAGAAAGTCTTAGGTGAAGACAATTTCTATTCATGTCCCTCTATGTTTTTTTTTTTTTCACTTTTATATTTTGCTCTAAATGCAAAATACACTGAAGTAAAATACACCAAATCTAAAAACATTTAGCACATCCATTAGTTGCCTGTGCAACAGAAAGCAAATCTGAGCCTTAGTTTCTACTAATCCCATGCTATAGGACAGTCTTTGGTATAAATTATGGTATATTATTCATCCAAACATAAAAAAGGAAACAGAATCTGATGGGTCTTGAAAAAATAATTTAACAAGTTTTTAGTCCTCCGTAATTTCAGAGTTTTCACCCTCAAAAGAATATTTTTATGGAAGAATAAAGATTTTTTTTTTCATGACCCATTGGATACTGTTTCCTTTTTTATATTTTGGATCGATTGTTTTGGTCTTTGGAATTAGGAGCAATGGAGACTTTACATTGTTGAAACTTGGGGTTAGGGCTTTTGGGACCTTTCTTTTTTTTTCACGGTAGATCTGTCAGTCTGTGAAAGCTCATGCCCACTCCTTCCATTACCCATTGACTTTTCTATGCTGGTTTTAGGTCAGTAAATTCGAGCTATGTTTTTTAAGTATTTTTACGGCTGAAAATAGGCAAAAAATACCTTCTCTATTGTGCCAAATGACGTAAACATGGGTCAATGTACGCTAGTTTCGTTTGTTGTAGATATTATAGATGCAGGTGGACCAACATTATACACCGTAAAATACAATACCTTAGCTGGGTTAATAAATAAACAATTTAAAAATACAGAATATACCATGATATAACTTGAAACTCCTTGGCCCCAGTACAAAATCTGTAACAGAGCATCCAATCTACAATACTGCATCACCAGAAGGTCCTTGCATCTGAAACCAGTACTCTAGCGGATAAGGTCTTTTCTAATTTTTATTTCCAATAAAGGGCTACAGGAGAGTATAAAAAGACGTGTGTATCCGCTAACGCATTTCTGACCCTATACTGGTCATACTATCCTGTAGCCCTTTGTTGAAAATAAAAATTGGAAAAGACCTTATCCACTGGTGTATTGGTTTCTGATGCAAGGACCTTCTGGTGACGTCTGAGCCTGGACTGGTGGCTCTCCGTGTGGAAAGGACTTTTCTCTGCCTAACACACCATGTGAAGTGCTGTGGACTATGAAGGAGGGGTGTGCTGCAGTGATCTTGCTGTTCTGTGTGTCTACAATACTGCATGCCATTTTTAATATTAGTGTCTTTGGAGCCTTTGCATCCCCTCATTCATCAGGGTGTAAATGCAACTGCTTTGCTGTGAATGCCTGTAGCTAAATTATTTTTTGTACACACCTTTCTGTTTACTGGTAGAATGTTGCATGCTTTAATGAATGCAAACTGTAGCTTCCTAATGAAGCACTAACCTTGGAAACCTCTTTCTTAATATTATGTCTAAAATGATTTGAATAGTAAGGTTGGTCATTGTGGAATCATGCAGGCATCTATGGCACTTACTTTAAACCTGGAGAAATATTTTTCAATTGTAAAATAATTGGAGCTATGGAAACCCAGGTTGGAGAACAATGTCCTTAATGAACACAATAAATATGTTGCTGTTTTCTAGCCAAACTCATCTGCAAGATAATTTATAGAGATGAATATACCTGTATAACTATGAGAGGTTTTGTCTATTAGAGATAAATAGAATACAAAAATAGCACATAATGAAAAGATCATACTTCAAGGTGAATGTACTATAGCTGCAATTACTAGATATCCTATTTCCCTTGACAATATTTATGCTAGCTTTGAATGTTTCATTTTAATGATCATATTATATGAATTTCTGATATTAATGCATTGACTTCTATGTGTTACAGTACTCTTCTTCCTCTGTCAGTCATGTTAAGGTTGAATGGAGCATCAGGGTCTATGCTGTGGTTACGTTAAAACAGTTGACAATGGACACCCTACTTTCATGATTTGTGAGCGATCATACATAAGTGTTAGGCATGTGAAAGCCCCTTAAAGGGGTTTTGCCAGGACGTGCCTTATCTGCTAAGAAGCAATTGTAAACAAGCCACGCTGAGCTGAGAGAGCGAGAGACACAGCCAGAGCACAGAGCGATGCATAAGAGATCCTATGAAATGTTCACTCAAATAATCAAACTACAACTAGTGGATTCTGTATACAAAAGACAACACATTTTCTCCACAGCAGCTTGAAAGCTTCTTCATGTTCCCTGTCATCAGATAAAGCAGGGATCTACTCAGATAATCACACTACAACTAGTGGATTCTGTATACAAAAGACAACATATTTCTATCCGGTGCTTGAAAGCTTCTTCAGCTCCCTTTCATCAGATAAGAAGTGTTCTCTGCGCAAGCCCGGCCAGCAGCTCTTGTCAGGTCGTATCTAATAGAAGCTTTTAAGTAACTAAGGGCAGGTAAGGCAGTCTGTAGCTCTCTCAGACTGCAATTTTTGTAACCACATATATTTAGAAAAGTGATTAAATACCCATTTTTAAGGATCCCATGTCAACATTACATCGTGGCAAAACCCCTTTAAAAGACATATATCAGCTGAGCTGCAATACAAGACACAGCCCATACAGATGGGTACTGCTATGTATATAATATAAAAATGGATCATTATTTGCCATTTCAGGCACTCGATTCAAAAACTACAATAATGATGATTAAAACATTTTATTATTACTTTGTAAAATGTAGTATCAGGTAGTATCACTTTGGTTATGTTGACAGCAGATAATACTAGGCCGAGAGCATCAAGGAACATGCACAGTGATGAAGAAAACTGCACTTAAAATGTGAGATCTCAGAAGAGCTCAGGTCACAACCTACTGTCATCAAGCTGGAATCCAGAACTTACCTGACATTTTAAATTGCTAAGTGTTTCTGAACCCCCCTAACCTCCCATATCACAAATGTGATTTATTCACTACCATGTTCGGGAACGTACCACATGTGACAAGTATTTTATACTGGAATTATGTGAGTTGGCTATGTATATACAGTACAGTATATCCATAATTTATTAGTTCATGAACTCCCTTGGTTACTATGGTATTGTTACTGCAGCATATGTAGCAATGTAACACCATTCGGATTCAGTGCTGACAGATCAGGCAGCAGACAAACACGGTTCTCCGTGCATTCATTAGACTATTTAATACTTGCTATGAATCTCATACTAATTCTTACAAGATTTTACCTGCTATTTCGCTTACACAATATCACCATAAAGAAGCATTGTGATATTCCTTTCATGGTTGCATTTGTAAAATATTCTATAAACAGCAGGTGGCAACCTTTGAAAACAAGATTGCAGTCTGCTTTTTTTGCTCTTGTTTTTCACATGCAGATGTTTGAATAAAATGTTGAAAAAGAAATCTCTGTGTTTGCTTTTAGATTAGATAAACATGTCTCATTTTAATTATCAGTGAAGGAAGCTGGAAATGAATCAAGTGTGGATAGTAATATGTTGATCACAGACAATTGCAGATGCTTATACTGTAGCACACTAGCCTGGTAGTTATTCATCATTGAAGAAGTTTTCCCACATTTATGTTGTTTACAGAAACGGTAGAGTTATATATTCTTAACGATCATAGATAATTCTAAAGCTGTAATGTCCATGTTATGTTCTCAACAAACTAGACTATAATTCACAATACCAACTCATTATGCAGCCTTGTCCATCCATCCATCCAGGGACAGCCTTAAAGGTTGGAGAGCTGGGGAGTCATGTATGATCGGGTTTGTCAACCTTTTCTGGCGTCAAGTGTGCCAAACTGAGCCGGCTACGATGTCTAATGTGCCAAATGAATGTGTTAGGTGCATTGTTCATAAGACTCGACACTTTCTAATGCGCCTAACATGAGGGGGCGTCTTGGGGGTGTGTTGCACCACACTCGTAATATACACATTTATGAATGTGGTTCGACAAAACTAGGCGCATTACTGCTCGAACAGGAAGATCTTTTTTAATGTGGTCTGCCTGAGCCTGAGGTGTCAAAGTGGAGCTAGATTAACTGTTAGAGCAAAAAAAAATCCAATATTTCTCAACTTACACTACTGCAATCGTAAAAAAGTAATTCATTATAATTATCAAACTATATAAAATTTTATTATTTAAATGTAATAAAAATGTCATATAAAATTAATATAAAATATATAATATCCCAAAAATATATAAATATCTCCTATAGACTGTATTTAAAATTAATAGAATCTAAAACTAGTTTTAAATTAAATAACCCATTGATGTTGTTGTTCAGATTTTACAATTTTTTTAATTTTTATTATATTAAATTTGAAATGAATTTTTTCTGCTCTCATCCTTTACGCTACATACATAAAGAGCCAGCACAACAGAGGTCTTGCTGAGACCTGTGGTCCACCAAGCAAGATCAGTAACATAGTTTCTATTCACTGACATGCTATTGTAATCACTTTTCTTTTCAATCTATCTATAGCCTTTATACATGTTAGGTGCATTACTAATGTGCCTAAGTTTCGTAATGTGCCTAACACATAGGCGAGGCGTGTTACACTTTAGACTCCATTTATAATGGCACAAAAAACACTTTCATACATTCAGGCGCATTATACACTGAAAACTAGACTTAACAATTCACTTTGAAGCGCCTTCCTTCATACATGTCTCCCTTGGAGACATTTGCACAGGGCACGGTACTCCCTCAAACCCAAAGCTTACAATATGGAGGTTATCATGTGCCTTCAAACATTAGTCTAGTGGCACCACATCTCTTACCAACATAGCAGAAGAGCCTTTGCAGTATTGTGTCTCACATGTTACAAACCAAAGTGTCATTAGAATGGTTGATGGTTCAATCATGCCATATAGTACTTGAAAGAGCACTATGTAACTTTCACCAATGCTTCCCATGGCTGTTCTGCTTGGTAACATGTGAGAGGGTTCCTACAGATATAGCGAGGCTTAAAGGGGTTGTTCACTTAAAAAAAATTATTTTGGGACAGGGTGGGCAAGAAAAGAAATAAAAATATACTGTTTCCCCGCTGTATCCACTCTAGAGCTCTCTTGCATCTAGAGCTCTCTTGCATCTTCCCTTCCGAGTTCTCATCCCCACACACAGGAGAAGCTCCATAGTAAGGAAATAGAGGGTGAGCTTCTCCAGCATGTCAGAACCAAAACCTAGAACTAAAGAGGAGCGGATGGCCGGGGAGCTCGGGGTGACAGCGTCGGGGGAAAAGCAGAAAAGTATCATATTTTTTTCCTTTTTTTGCCTCAATTAAATATCATATTTTAGAGTAGGCAACCCCACTTTTTTCATCGGTTGTTGTTGTGATCTAACACCAGTAAGATATTATGG
This sequence comes from Phyllomedusa bahiana, assembly GCA_025379985.1. NCBI lineage: Eukaryota > Metazoa > Chordata > Amphibia > Anura > Hylidae > Phyllomedusa > Phyllomedusa bahiana. The sequence goes on from JAODAL010012756.1 coordinate 13,436, forward strand.
CCATCTTAATAAAGTGAAGGAATTGTCAGAGCAGCTTGTGTAAGTATTGTCTATTTCACAAGTGTAGAAAAGACAAACAGGAGTGAATTTATTGGAGAATAGTGAATATACATGAACCCTTTCTTCTCCAGATCTTCAGCAGCATCAGGCAGCTGCCAACCCTGCATCAGTCCTATCTATGCTTCCCCTCAGGCTGCTCTGTGGCCCATTTATTGTCAGTAAATCTTCTCTACCCTCCTATCCCCTCTCTCTGCACAGGGTAACTGGCTGTACTGAATTATGAAGCAGTGAAGAGATGGCCACACATGAGTGCAGCCTGAAGTCAATACCCAGCACAGTACATGGCCACTTCTGGAGTCTCCTGGCCAGACAGCCTGTCCATGAGAACAGCCATCACTCATACCATAGATCAGCCATGGGAAATAATCAGCTTTTTCCAGCAGCTTCCGGGGTGTAGTTAAAAAGATACAAAGCTTTATATAATAAAGTTAAAAAGTTTAAGTCATGAACAACATATGTGAACAGAACACGATGTGAAAGCTAATGCGTTTCGGAAGAGAGACTTCCTTAATCATAGCATAGATCGTGAAAGACATCATGTTCTGTTCACATATGTTGTTCATGACCTGAACTTTTTAACTTTATTCAATAAAGCTTTGGATCTTTTTAACTACACCCCAGAAGCTGCTGGAAAAAGCTGATTATTTCCTATGGACGTTTGTTAGAGGCGGATCCTGTCTCTCCGTGCACTCCGCAGGTGGTGATTTACAAGAGAGGTGAGCTGACCAATTTGCTTTGAATTTCCTGATAGATCAGCCATGCAGCCTTGACTTATTGTACTTTGTTCCCTTGTATATTTATAATCCTCACACTGGTACTTGTATTCCCCTTTGAGAATGCTCCGTGCATTAATTTTGGGCAAAGAAAGCACAACATGTAGATCTTAATTATTTTAGAGACTCTGGGCGTCATGTATGAAAACTATCTAGGTGTAAGACTTTCTTAGTTTCCCATAGCAACCAATCAGAGCCCCCTTTCATTTATTCAGAGCACGCTATGAAATGAAAGGGTCGCTCTGATTGGTTTCTATGGGCAACAAAGATAGTCTTACACCTAGATAGTTTTCATACATGAGGCCCTCTGTGTCTGATACTATTGTTTATGGAGAATCTGCTTTGATATTTGAGGATACCACATTTAAGATGCAATTAATTTCAGGGACACTACAGTATGTATGTGACAGAATTATTTTTGGGAACACTGTTAATGATGTTATCCTTTTCAGAGAAACAGTGTATGACACTTTTTTGGGGAGAACACTGTATGTATAACACTATTAACTCATTAAGATGTGTATTGAATGTTTGACTAAACACATTTGCTGTGAAGCAGGTTGTATGTCACATATTCCCACCTTAAACGGGTTTTCTCACCACAATGGTTAGGTAAATGAATACTATTACAAAATACACTGCTGTTTTGATTATGTTTGGGAGATTTATATCTCATCTTAGAGTAGACAAGTTTCTCTGGTTACCGAACATTGTTCCTCACCTCTCTCCCTTCTGTCTCTTATCTCTCATTGCTCCAACCTTTCAGTTCGACCATGGTGAGTCTTATCACAAGCATTAGAGTTTGTTTACCTAACTAAATAACATGCTTTCACTCCTTAGAGCTCTGTAGTCTTGTGTACAGTACTACATTTTAGAAATTTCCTGCAGTCATGTCACTATAACAGGAATAGCAAAGAACAGCAGAGCTGATGTGTCAATCACTGATATAAAATCACCCAAAGCCTGACCAGGACGTGTGAGTCTGAAGCTGATTATGGCTCTATGAAACTGCCTGGTGAGAAAACCTCTTTAATCTCAGATCTGTCCCTAATTGCATGCTAACATTTATGAAGATGGGAGAGAGGAAATTTCTTTGTACCAAGAGCGATGTTCTCTGGAGGAGTAGATAATACTTGGAGAAAAAGAGATACCTGGGGAGTGAGAGATGACACTTTTGGGAGCGGAAATCTATCTATCTATCTATCTATCTATCTATCTATCTATCTATCTATCTATCTATCTATCTATCTATCTGTCTGTCTATCATTCATCTATCTATTTATCTATCTGTCTTTCATTCATCTATCTATTTATCTGTCTGTCTATCTATCTAAAAGCAAAGAATCCACAGCACTCCATATTAGAACGAAGAAAACGTATCCATTATTCACGCATGCAACTTGCAACGTTTCAACCCCACAATGGAATTTTCTTCGTTCTAATATGGAGTGCTGTTGATTCTTCGCTTTTGTATTCTGGTCTTTGTCTGCACCTATTCCGCTGGCACCCTTTGTAAGCTTTTTGGAGTAAGAGTGCTGCATTATTTCTCTTTTTTTATCTATCTATCTATCTATCTATCTATCTATCTATCTATCTATCTGTCTGTCTTCAAGCTATCTGTCTATTTATCTATTATCTGTCTATCATTTATCTATCTATTTATCTATCTATCTATTTGTCTATCATTCATCTATCTGTCTATCTATCTATCTATCTATCTATCTATCTGTCTGTCTGTCTGTCTGTCTGTCTGTCTGTCTATCTAACTGTCTGTCTGTCTATCTATCTATGTATTTATCTATCTCCCGTATGTATCTATCCATGTATCTGTCGATCTATGTGTATGCCTTTCTAGCTAGCCAGCTAGCCCTAGAATAGGGAGAAAAATAATTTCTATAATTTCTTTGTTTTGTAAATAATATTTTAATAATTTATATTTCAATGAGATGTTTTAACATGTATAAAAGTCCAGTAGCACGTTGATTAAAAAAAAAACTTTGTAATTTTTTTTTAAATTCTTGTGTTGAATACCAAGTGAAAAACAAATATTTGCATGGTCATTGGACATCTATGTATGTAGAACTTTTTAATTTTGGGATCAATAATGGTCAAATGAAACCTGCTGGAGAAACACATAAGTCTATTCTCATTTTATCTGGTATGTAGGCAATTCTGTGCATCTCTCTTGAGAATGAAATAGCACACTTGATCTAATCAGGACAAAGAAAAACAAACAAAAATAGACATTTAAGTTCTAAATTGTTGTAAACCAGACAAAGCTAGAGATAAGACTAGAGAAAAGACTGAAGGTATCGGAAGAAGCAGGGGTAGCATTAACACTTGGGTCCTGGTTTGTATGGGGACAAAAAAAGCTCCACTTAGGACATCATAAAAAGACATCAGTGTTATAAAAGGCATCTAGTACGTGGGGGTTCTGTTACATGAGCTTCAACTAACTCTGCAAGGAAACAAAACTAAACTATCACTTTTAGACCAGGTAAAAAGACAAACATTCTCTAATTTTTCTATATCATAGTTTTGAGTATTTTAGTTAATAAATATTTCTAATCCTACTTACCTGGACATCTCTGTTCATTGCACTTTTGGACATCTTCCCCAGAACCTTCACATTGCTGACCAGTAATAGTAATTCCTTGGCAGCTTCGTGTTCTTTTCTCCCATCCTCCATCACATGATCTGGAACAACCGCTCCACGGTCCCCAATGGTTCCACTGTCCATTAGCTAGACACAAGAACATATTATCATACTATAAATAAAGCTTTTATAGATCCCAGGAAAGATCTGTGGATTTGATGCTGGAGATATGTGTTATTAATAATGGATTAATGGAGGGCAATCTTTTTTCAGTACTTGGTAACTAAAACATGCAGGTGAAACCTGAAACTGAAGAAACTGCTTACATAAAAAATCAGTTTCTTTTTATGTACTATAATATTTCTGTATATAAAGGGAAATATAAAACATGTAATTAACATATTAAATAATACATGGGGGATTGCCACAGTGTTAATAGGTTTTGGAGTCAAGAGTGTAACAAAACAACACAGAAGAAAATAGTAATGGTTAAAATAGACATCATCACTTCTTTCACTAAGCAACTTTCGATAGCATAAAATGTAACTTCCACACCAGTGATCTCTTTATTGTCAGTCTGGTCAACCTGCACAAAAGCCTATGAACCGTACGTGAAAAACAGAATCTAAAAGGAAGTTGCTTTTATGTGGCAATGGGTGTCACATCAGTTATAGAAAACATCAAAGCAGAGATCAATGAAAGATGAACCAAATAACAGAACACTTCTATGGAAAAGACTTCATAATTAAGAAGCTTTAAATTATATCTACTTAAAATGTCCAAAAGGTGAATTTAGACGTATTCTGATCTTATAACTGAAGATGACAACAACAGAAGAGTGAAGAAATCAGGCAATACCTTTTAGAGGCTAACTGATTATATTTGATGGTGAGACATTTCTTTTATGTATAAAATGTCTGTGAATTTTCAGTTTATTGTATAACATCATGTCTGAAGAAGAGAGCTAGTACTCTCGAAAGCTCACCATCAAATATACTCAGTTAGCCTGAAAAAGGTATCGCCTGATTTCTTCACTCTTCTACTATCTATGGCTAACACGGTACAACATTATACTGATGACAACAGGAATTCATGTAAAGGCAACAAAAATGATGCTTATTATTCCACTTCTCGTCAAAAAGTCAGCTTATAGCCACGCACTAAAGAAAGACAACCGAAAAACATGTAAGCACAGCCCTTTATATTCTCTCCTCCGAGCAGCTTATTGGGCTTATCTCTTACTTTCTGTAAGATATAGTAATGTTCATTAGAAAAAATATAACTGGTCAAAATTTGGTGCCTCTTGTTCTTCGTCTATATAATTTGTTGCCTAATTTCTTTTCCCTTTAAATAGTATCTTTACTTTTAGACAGAAATTTGTCAGTTTGTATTGAAATACCAACATTTTGGATGAATGTTGTGGATATTATCAGGATTTTGTTTTCAACAGGTAAAATTTGGATCTCTAAATTCGTTGGGAGGTGGGTATTTTTAATAATTTTTTGCTAGGGGGGAAATTTTAATGGTTTGTTTGATTAATGTGGAATGTGAGAGGGAGAGTGGGTAGACTGCACTGCATGGTGTGATGGCTATGATACCAACAGTGAGGTCTATAGCAAGGCTCTGTTAGCGCTGTAACAAAATTACCAATTTTAAACCTTTTTCTAAGTTTGCAGACATATGCACTATTATTTGGTAATGAAACTCCAAGAATATATTTAATTCGCATAGAAGCAGTAGTAGTTTCATTTTTGGCCTTTATCCCTGCTTCAGGTCAAGTATTTCATTTAAAACGAATGCCAAAAAAGGCAGTTAAGAAGCTCTTTGTGAGCCTGTATATCATTTCTTTCTATTTTGGATTGTGCCTTCTGGACAATTGTTTATTAAGTATGCACTTTATAAATTATGCATTTACTGATCTAAGAAGATAGGTTTTACATGTGTGCTACAAAAATTATTACTTTTTTTCATTTAAAAATATTGATTATGCTGTAGTTTCCCTTTACTTGCCTTAGAAAAAGATTCTCCATATTTTTTTAAAGAACCAGCAGTAAAAGAAATAATGATAGTACAGATAATAATAATAAAAAAATTTTTAATAATAAATAATTTAAAATAATAATAATTTAATAATCATCATTCTCATTAGTGTTGAACGATTATTATCGACAAAGTTGAAATCGGCAGGTATTTCGTTGATGGTTTTTTTTTGTCGATACGCAAAAATTTTTGGTTAAAATCTGGCATAATTATTAATATTGCACTTTTCAGCGTTCTGTATTTTGGGGGCCCAGCAAATCAGCTTACAAAAAACAGGCGGGGTGAGAGGGTGCGGACGTCATGACTGGGATGTGTATGGTTGCGATTGGCTGGAAAAAATCAAATGACCTGTTTTCTAGACAGCCCTTCCTGTTCTGATCAGTGTGTGCAGAATCTATTGCAGTAGGACGTGGCTCTGCTCTGCCCAAAAGCTATCAAAACAGCTCAGCGAAAATTTTTTTTTTTTCAAGAGAAGCTTTTATTTTAGCTGTGTCCTTAGAACTTAGTTTAGATCGAGTTTTGCGATTTTGGTTTTTGGCAGAAAATTTTTAAAAAGGGCTTGCTGCTGAAAAGTCACGAGGGAAGGGGGGGGGGGGCGGGCGAACCAGCAGTCTATAAAAGAAAATGGTTTGTAAGCCAAAACTTTTTTTTGACATTGCATTGCCTTTTTTTTTAGGTTACAGATCTTAATGTAATGCAGGTTATTTGTTAGGTGCAAAACCCACTTTTATTATCGTTACATTCGATGGTTTTCTTTTTCTTTTTCCCCAGTCCGCTTTGTTGATATCCCAACCTTGCTTTTTAATTTTTTAACAGTTTGTTTCACCACGGGTTTGCGGTGAAAAAAATTTTTCCTTTTTTTATCCCGTTAAAAATTTAGTAGGTTTTTTTCCTTTGGCACAGGCCGCTTTGTTGTTAGGCCACCTTGCAGTTAAATTTAAATCCAGCAATTTGTAGTCACACAGGTGTTTTGGGTAGGTGCAAAATTCCCTTTTATTATACGTTATATTTCGAAGGGGGTGTTTTTTTTTAACTTTTGGTCAGTCAAGTTTTTGTTGATAGGTTTATTTTGCAGTTGAATTTAATCAGCAATTTTGTAGTCCCCAGGGGGAAATTTTGATGGTCCCAAAAAAATCCCGTTTATTTTCCGTTACATTTCAGCAGGGTTTTTTTACTTTTGGTCGTCAAGCTTTTTGATAGAGCTCTTTGCAGTTAAATTAAATACGCAATTTTTTAGACACCACAGGAGAATTGATAGGTGCAAATAATATTGTTTATTATCATTATACATTTCAGAAAGGTTTTTTTTTCAATTTTGGCGTCAAGCTTTGTTGATAGAGGTACCGCATTTAAAATTTGAATACAGAAAATTTTGTGTCCCCACGGTAAATTGATAGGTCCCAAAAAAATACCGTTTATTATCCGTTACATTTCGGACAGGGTTTTTTTCACTTTTGGTCGTCAAGCTTTGTTGATAGAGTTTATTTGCAGTTAAATTTGACCAGAATTTTGTAGTCACCACAGGTGAATTGCTAGGTGCCAAAATTAGCGTTTTTTATCCGTTTACTTTTCCCGACAGGTGTTTTTTTCATTTTTTGGTCAGTCAAGCTTTGTTGTAGGCTTTTGCATTTAAAATTTGACTACAGCAATTTTGTAGTCACCACAGGTAAATTGTGGGTCCCAAAAAATACGTTATTATCCGTATACTTTTTCCGACGGGTTTTTTTTTTCATTTTTGGGTCTGTAAAGCTTTGTTGATAGAGCTACTTTGCAGTTAAATTTTTGAATACAGCAATTTTTGTCACCAAGGTAAATTTGATAGGTCCCAAAAATACGTTTTTTATCTGTTTTTTTAGACAGGTTTTTTTTTAAATTTTTGGTGTCAAGCTTTGTTGATAGGGTACCTAGATTAAATTTAAATTCAGCAATTTTTTTCCCCCCACAGGTGAATTGTAGGTGTCAAAAATCCCGTTTATTATCCGTTACATTTGACAGGTTTTTTTTTTCACTTTTGGTCATTTCAAGCTTTGTTGATAGAGTATTTGCATTTAAAATTTTGATACAGCAATTTTGTGTACCCAGGTAAATTGTGGTCCCAAAAAAAATACCGTTTATTATCCGTATACTTTTTCCGACAGGTTTTTATTTTTTTTGGTCAGTCGCTTTGTTGTAGAGTCTTTGCAGTTAAATTTGAATACAGAATTTTGTAGTAGCAGGTGAATTGTAGGTGCCAAAAATACCTTTTATTATCCGTATACATTTCAGAAGGTGTTTTTTTCATTTTTGGTCAGTCCGCTTTGTTGAAGAGGTACCTGCACTTAAATTTCAATCCAGCAATTTTTTTTTGTTTGAGGGATTTGAGAATAGCTGTGATTTGCCGCTTTTAATAGAGATTTCCAAAACTCTTCCTCCTTCTCAAATTTTTATCTTTCTAAACTGGAGAAAAAATTTTAGGTGGTAAGCGAGCAAGTGGAGGGTAGGACATGGGGTAGGGGTTTACGAGAAAAGGGTGCCCCTTCCCAGTGTGGCGACAACACCATGCCAGGGACGTCAGTTGCAGGACCTCAGGCCTGTCATCGGGGGGTCAGGGCCCTGTGAATCTCGTAACGAACAGCGTCGCCAATCTGTTTTTCAGTGGTTAAGAAACCTGCACCCGCAGTCTTACCCCCTCGCCTCCCGTCCGGCACAAATTTTCATCATCAGCATCTTTTTTTCCCCCCCAACATGAAGCGAAGGAGCCCAAATGTAACTGTGTACCCACCATGTGGTAATCCTTTTCTGAAGACCTTTTTTGTTTAAAAAAATGCGGTTGGGGTGAAGGCAGTTAAAAGTCAAGGGGCCCAAAAGAGGTGATTTTTTTTGTCTGACCCCTTTAAATGAGCCTAGAGGAGGATAAGGAAGCCGGTCAATCGGCAAAAATCCCGGGCGGTCGGCAAGCCTTGCGTGCCCCTTGCTTGTGCCCGCACCTTGGATGCAAAAAGTCAGGCGCCCAAGTCCCCTGTTTTGATGAGAGATGAGGTGTGACGTTTGGGGGACCCATCGTGGTCTTTTCCGCAGAATTTGTTGCGAGCGCTTCATTACTGGGCCCCGCCTAAAAAAGGGGGGGCGGTCGCAGAAGCCCGCTGATATGATTCCCCCAGCCACGGTCAGCGGAAACCCCGCTCCTGTTTTCGCCGTCAAAAAGGTCCAGGACCTCTAAAGCCGGGCCCTTCTTTGAGAAAGCCTCTGATTCCCCAGTGATGTCTATGCCCCCTTTTGCCGAAAAGCTTAAGTGAGGCAAGAACCCCTTGGGTGGTAACCACCACCAAATGTCTAGTCAAAATGCAGCGAATGCTGATTTGAAATGGAGGAAACATTTGGGCCAAAAAAGGGCCAGACCGACCCCGGGGCCTCCAACCACTGCACACCCTCTTCTCCGCCTCCTCCTCCCCCCCACCCCAAGGTTTCCCTCAGCTGCCCTGTCTCTCAGAGTCATGTAGGGATCGCTTCCGCATCACCCCTCCACCGTCGCCCGAGTACCACCGCACACCAGAGCCCCTTCCTACCCCTTTCCTTCGCCGTTTGCGCCCTGCACGCCTACAGGGCCGTTAGCACCCGCCTTCTGTCTTCCGGGTTTGGGAGCAGAAGAAAACTTTAAACCCAAAACCCCCCAAAACCCAAAACCCTGAAGTCAGCATTCCCAGGCTTTTGGCCCTTGGGAAAATGTTGTTTCCTTTGGTGGACCAGAGGGGCCCGCCACGTCATGGCCCTTGCCTGTCCCCATCCCAGATGCCGAGGATTTTTTTCCCAGAAAAGCCGTCCCTGCCCGGGCCCACCCACGTGTCATCAAAAATTTCAAGCGCGTTGTCTGCATCTGTGTCGGGGAAAAGTCCATCTCACCCCCGACCATGGACTAGTAAACCCGGGCCAGGCCGCTATTCTCTGTGACAGTCATGGGTGAGTGTGTGGATGTTTGGTCGGAGGGTGGCTCTAGGCTCGGCGCCGCTCTTAAAAAACGAGGGATGGTGCAGGTTCTTTCCCCCAAGGCCCTCTGGTGGCATAAGGGCCCAGAGAAACCCCAGGCCGTGTTAAAATTTTAATCTGTTTGGAGACCGTAAACACAGGTCAGGAGCTGTGGACGCTCTCCGCACGAGACCCAGCACTGGTGGGGGACAAGAAAAAAATTGTGCCAGGGAAGGTTGTGTGCGATAAAGGGCGAAATCTGCTGGCCCCCCTTAAGTCGGTAGGCTGGAGCACATCCCTTGCCTGGCCATTCATGAACCTGTCGTCCCGAAATTTCTAAAGCGCTACCCGGTCGGATGCTGTGAAAACGCCGAGGTCTGAGTTGACTTCTCCGTTGCCCCTGCTTTTCCCGACTGGTGCTTTCAGCGTCAGCTCGGCCTCCCCGTCAAACCGTTCATTGTTACGTGGCAACACCTGGAATTCCCCCCTCACATGCTCCAGCGATTTGGGGGGGCGCGCAATGCCATTGCAGTACGAAATGAACATTGGGCCCGAAAACAGCGGTGCGGACCCCGGGGGGTTGAGCCCCGAGAGTGGGGCAGGTGAAAGGCTCTTACCATCCCTTTCCAGTTTTGACGAAGCCCCCAAAATGGTCAGTGCGGCGATTTCCATTGTCAGTTTACCTTTTTTGGGATCTTAGTTCTGGAAAGATATTGGAACTTGAAACTCAGGTCCGCCCGGACGGAGGAGGGACGGAAAAGAAGCGGACCGGGGCCTTTCTTCCGTGAATCCACAAGGCCCCCGTTTCCAATTTTTGGGGTTTTATTAGGCAGTGGTTCTGAGCCAGGCTGTGCAAGGGGGCATCAGAATCTCAGGGTGATCATCTGAGGAAATCAGGCCTGTGTTTAACTGGCCCAAAGGGAAAGGGGGAGGGGGAGGAGGTATTCTAGACCCCTTCCGAGTCCCGCCCTTTGGGAAAAAGGGTTGGCGCGAAAAATTTAGGCGGAGGAGGAAGTGGGGAAGATCAGTTTGTAGTGCCCCTCGATCAGGGCTTGGGAAAACAAAGGTCCTTTTTACATGAGTGCTTGGGCCCATTTCCTCCAAAATGATCCCCGCTTAAGGCCATCAAAAAAAACAACAGTTATGGGTGGCCCCCTCCCGGGTCCCCCTAAAACAAAAACAGCCTTTCCTTCCCCCTCCAAAAGAGAGTAAATGTAGGAATGGAGACCCTTTTGATTGATCAATGGAGAATTGTTGCGTCTGATTCACTTTTTTCAAATGTCACGTGGAAAACATCAGCAGTGACGCAGTAGAGGCCAAGTGCCCTGGGCGAGCAGCAGGAAAAGGGGGCAGAAGCTAATGGGTGACCTTGGCATTTTTTATTTTTCCCCTCCAAAAGATGTAATGGGGCACACACCCAAAACCGAGACAGTTAAGATCATGGTGCAGACTATCTGGTCTCAACACCGATGTTTTTGGATGTGTTCTGGCCCCAAAAAGACTTTGGGGATCCAAAAATGGACGAATGGGCCCATTCACTCGCCCCGCCATAGAATCAGGGATGGTTTTTCTGTGATGTTGTGGCCCCAAATTACGGGTCCCGATTAGTTGCCGGTTGCTTCACATTCCTTTTCAAACAGAAAAGGTTTTTGAAAAAAAGTTTTTAAAAAAGATCTTTTTACTGCAATTTTTTTCTCAGTTCACAAAGTTCATTTTTCTGGTTTTGCTGTGAGGGAAATGTAAAAAGACACCAGGTAATGACAAAACCATATTCCATTTTTCTCACTTAAATTTTTGAATTTTTCGATTGTCAATGGTTTTGGGGTCATGTTGCCCCAATTTTAAAGTGGTGGAAGTCATATTTTAATTTTTTTGGGGGCATGTTGCTTGAGTACAGCAATTCGTGGTCCTTTCGAAAAAAATGGGGTTCTAAGTGATTTCTCCCCCACAATTTTAAAGTGGTGGGAAGTCTATTTTTATTTTTTTTGGGGGGATGTTGCTGGGTTCAGCAATAATCGTGGGCCTTTGAACAGAAATGGGGCTTTAAGTGGGGATTTTCCCTCACAATTTTTTTTCAGTGGTTGAGAAGTCATTTTTATAATTTTTTTGGGGTCATGTTGCTGTGAGTACAGCAATAATCGTGGTCCCCTTTTGGAACAGAAAAAGGGGGGTTCTAAGGGGCATTTCTCCTCACAATTTTTAACACTGGTTGAGAAGTCTTTTTTATATTTTTTTTGGGGGCTGTTGCTGTGAGATTTCAGCAAAAATATGGGCCTTTGGAACAGAAATGGGGGTTCTAAGGGCATTTCTCCCCACAATTTTTTAAAAGTGGCTGAGAAGTCTATTTATATTTTTTTGGGTTGTTGCTGTTGAGATACACAATAATATGGTCCTTTGGAACAGAAAAAGGGGCTTCTAAGTGGCTTTCTCCCTCAAAAATTTTTACAGTGGCTGAGAATCATTTTTTTTTAATTTTTTGGGGCTTTTGCTTTGAAATGCAGCAATACTACAGGTCCTATTCTAAAAATGTTGTTTCTAAAAGACATTTGTTCTTACAATTGTCAAAGGGCTCAAAGGTATGTTTTTCATTTTTGGGGGGATTTTGCTGTGACATGCACTATACTAAGGTCCTATTATAAAAAAATGATGTTTCTAACAGAAATTTTATCTTCACAATTGTCAGAGTGGTCAAGGGTGATGGGGCTGTCAGAAAAAGGGAAAAGGGAGGACACTTTAATTGACCATATTTCAAAAATGACGTGTTTTTGCAAGAACTTTAAAATAGCTAGCAATCCCCGTATTGGACAACCTATTTATTCAATTAAAAAAAGAGAAAAAAAGAATGGTGGGGTTCCATTATTTTAAGAATTACCTATAAAAATTCTTTTTTAATAAAAAGTGGTAAAAAAAATTTTTCTGAATTGTTCAAGGGAGGTACAGGAAAACTTTTACCGATGTAGGGTTTTCAGAGGACATGGGTATGGGCACGGGCAGGAACAAAATAAAAGACAATTTCTCCAGCACTTTTAAATAAAATGGCAAAAAGAAGCCAAAAAAAAAAGGGCACCTGGGTGGAAAGGGCGTTAACCACCGAATTCCAAGTGAAGCTCATTGGTCCGATATACAGAGGGGCAGCGTACCCCTTGACTGTGTACTGAGGAAGGGGAGGTCTTACCTCACACTTCTGCTTCTGTAATCTGCTTCAGCCGGGGCTGTTTTCGTTGCTGCGTATAAGGGGTTTTAACCTGCGTGATAAAAGATGACGGACGCCCGCCTGGGCTTCACCGCACCAATGTAAATCGGCCCCGGCTGTGAAACCCGATGTTAATGTGACAGGACGTAGCCTTTTTCTCTCACCGCACCCACTGTAAGTCGGCAGCTGGACCTCCGTGTTAAGTGGCTGACGGCGCATGGCTCTCCCTTGGGGCAATCAGGAGAGCTTCAAATTTCCAAAAAAAACAGATTTTTAAAAAGGTGATTTCTGTGAAGTTAAGTAGTGTAAAAAGGGGTCCAGGGTGGACCAAATTTTACAATTGGGCTTAAAATTTTCTGGGGCTGGAGTCACTTGGGGACATCATTTGTTTCCCAGGGGAGTCTGCCCCAATCAAATGAAGAAGGGTTTGGGGAAAAAGAAACCCTTGAATCGTTGGCTGAATCAGTCTCAGAGCCGGAGGGCAAATGTTTTTTCAACTAAGAAGTGTTTTTGGGGTGATTAGGGCATTTGTATTATTATGGGGAGTGCGGGCGAATTAACCACTTTAAAGTGTAAAAAAAACCCTTTAAAACTGCAGGGGGTGTGTATGTTGTTGTTATCACACTTTTAAAAAAAAAGCAAATGTAAAAATGTAAAACTATAAATTAAACTTCCCTAAAAAAATTCTGTAAACAAATTCAGTACCAAAAAATATTCTAAAAAGCAGTCACTGTACAAATGCATAGTGCCACATTGTGATCTGTGGATCAAAATGTTTGGGGCTCATGTGTGGCCCAGGCAGATTAAACAAAGTCGTTCAAATAAATGGTGGTTTTTAAAGATCCTTTTCGGCAAATTTTTAATTGTGGGTCAGACAGGTTTAAGGGATTCTGCGGTACGGACAGATATATCAATGTCAACTTTAACTAAAATGGTGGTTCAAAGATCCTTTTTGCGGATTTTTATCTGGGGGCATGCGATTTGGGGCTCATGCTGTGGCCCAGGAAGGTTAGTCAATGTCCGTTCAACTAAAATGTGGGTTTAAAGACTCCTTTTTTCGGCACTTTTTAAATCTGGGGGGCATGCAGGTTTGGGGCTATGTGTGGGCCCCGGGCAGGTATATTCAATGTCCTTTTAAATAAAATGGTGGTTTAAAGCTCCTTTTTCCTGCACTTTTTAATTGGGGGTTTTAGCAGGTTTAAAGGTATTCTGCGGACAGGGGGATATGTCAATGTCCAGTTCAATTAAAAAAGGTGGTTTAAGATCCTTTTTCCGGGATTTTTAAATTTTGGGTCGACAGGTTTAATGGTCTTTTTTCGGTTTTCAGGACAGATATGTCAATGTCCAGTTCAAATAAATGGTGGTTTAAAGACCCTTTTTGTCACTTTTTAAATCTGGGGGTCATGCGGTTTGGGGGTCATGCTTTTGGGTTAGGACAGGGATATTCAATGTCCGTTTCAAGTAAAATGTGGTTCAAATAGACTGCCTTTTGGCACTTTTTAATTTGTGGGGGGATGCTGGTTTAAAGGGGCAGGCTGTGGTCAAGACGGGTAGTGATGTTGTGTGTTTTTTTTTTGTGGCTTTTTATCCCAAGTGTGTTTCTTAAGTGAAGCATGTATCCCTTTGATGTTGTGGGTGTTTTTCCCGCTTCTCCAGCCCTGTTTTGGTGTAAGAATGAAGGGTTGTTGCTCTCCCCAGACTTTAATGGTCATCGGCGATTCTATTATGCTATCGGAAAACGTCTTTATAATTGTGATATCGATATGACCCCCTGACGTAGTCAAAAATAATCGTCTCACTAAAACATCATCATCTCTTTATAAGCTAGTTAAAAAAAAGAAAGGTTTCTATGAAAATAATGATTAGAATTATCAGGCTACGAAAAGGGAACTTAGGCAATAAAAAGGTTTTTTAAAGAATTTTAATTTTTTGTAAACTTATTTTTTGGTTTATTTTAATAAAAATCCTTTTCCCTTGAAAAATATTTTGAATTATGTGAATACTAGACCCGACTGAAAAAACCCTTTCCTTTGGGGTGTGCTTGAAATAGTTTAAAGAAAAGGAAAGAAGACATCAGTACAAAAGGGATAAGACGTGGTATCAGTACTCACAAAAGTGAATACCCCCTACATTTTTGTAAATATTGTATTATACTTTCCATGGACAACACTGAAGATTTGACACTTTTTTTACGATGTAAAGTAGTCCCGTGGTACAGCTTGTATAACAGTGTAAAATTTTGGTGTGTCCCAAAAAAATCAACCCCGCCATACTGAAATAAAGTGGGTACACCCCTAAGGGTACGTTCACACAGTGTATTGTGGCACACACAGGCACATGCCGCAATTCACATTCATTAATGTTGTTGAAAGTATGCAATTACAAGTCAGCTTTGTGTCTCATATGCCTTTTTTTCTCGGTCATGAGCGCGAAAAAGTGAAGGTCCTTCTTCTTTCGGCGTCATTACCCCCCTAAGAAATACAAACAAAAATCATCGTCATCTGGAAAAAATATTTGGAGGTGTCTTCTGGCCCCAATTTGGTGTATGTAACAAAGTAAATTTGGGGTTACGCTCTACCTCTCTTTTTCTGGGCCCCCGGGGGTTTAACTGGTAATTCATGACAAAGAACTCTCTGATGATCTAAGGAAAAGAATCATTGCTCTACATAAAGATGGTCTGGGCTATAAGAAATTACTGAAAACCCTGAAACTGAGTGCTGCATGGTGGATGACTACAGCACTTTACCAAGACAGGTTCCATCAGAAAGGCCCAAAAAGTTGGTGCATATGTCAGTAATATATCCAGGCTTGTTTTTCAAAATAGACAGTAGTGCTTTTAGTTTGCGCAGAGGTTAAAGATTTAGGTGGTCAGCCTGTCAGTGCTCAACCATACTCTACACACTGCATCAAATTATTCTGCATGGCTGTAGTCCAAGAAGGTAGCTTCTTCTAAAGATGATGCACAAGGAACCAATGATGGACATGGAACCATATCCTGTGGTCTGATGAGACCAAGATAAATGTATTTGGTTCCCGAGGTGTCAAGTGTATTTTGGTAAAACCAGGGGGAGATCAAAACAAGTGTGTTTTGCCTGCAGTCAAGCATGATGTGGGAGTGACTTTGGTTTAGGTGCATGGGTTTGGTCGGCGGGGGGCTACAGTTCATTGGGGGAAACCCATGAATGCAAACATTACTGTGACAACTAAGCAGTGCATGTCCCCCCTTTAGAAACTGGGGCCGCAGAGGGTTTCTTTTTAACGACCCAAACACACCTCCAGACGACCAGCTAAAGAAAATGGGGATAAGGTAAAGGACTGCCCAAAGCTTTTTTTCTACATAAACCTATTTAGCCCTTGGGGGCATCCTAAAGGAAGGGGGAGGGTGCAAGCTTCGTGATGATGTCTTATGGTGGATAAAGAGGATTCCCGTCTGCGACTGTGAAGTCAAGTGAATTCATGCCCAAGAGTGTTAAGGCAGTGTGGGGAAAAAAATGGGAACACACAAAAGTCACTGATAACATGCGTACACGATACTTTACATTGTATCAAAGTGTAATATCTTCAGTGTTGTCCCATGAAAAGATATAATAAATTTACAAAAACTAGATGGGTGTACTCACTTTTGTGACATACTGTATATGCTATTTAAAAGCATCAAGTTCCAAACAAAATACTATTATCCAAAGAAATACATGATTACAGGCAATCCTTTGCTTGAAACATTTATAACATATAAAAACAAATATAGAAAAGTTTAACTTGTCATTTATGTCATGACAGCATGATGATACTGTGGTTTAAGAACATTTTGGCCCTAAATTTTTTCAATGCTTTTCAAATGCTTTTGTTGTGATCTAATTAATAACATTGGGGCGAAATTATATCCCAAACCGCAAAAAACTTTCTATATCCATAAAATCAACTGTTTACCAACAATTTGGTTTTTTGGGGACCCTTTAAATTTAGCAAAAAAATTTCAGATTTTTCCTTTTTTTTGGGGAAATTAGAGAACATAATGGGATCCCCCTTATTAAGTTTTAACTTATGCTGTTGTTTTTTAAATTTTAAAAAATTTTTTAAACCTTTTTAAAAAAATAAAAACCCCCTCATAAAAATTGTGAAAAAGCGTTATCGCTTTTAAAACCAAAAAAAGGAAAATAGGGCCCGGGTTTGGAAGAGGGAAAAATGGACCAGTCAGAAACATACTGGAAGAGATTTTAATCAAATATGAAAAAAAACCCGGTTTGAGTTCAACAATTCATAAAATTTGGGTATCTTTTATTTAAAGGTCAGGGTTAATAGCAACTACCTCTTATAGATTTGATTTAGCCCTTCTCTTTATGATTGCTACTTGACAATAGGTTTTACCAGATTTGATGCACTTGTGTCACATCAGAAAAACTAGAAACACACACATTTTTATTCTGTCAACACTCGGGGTTTCCCAAAAACAAAAAGTTTCAGTTATAAATTTACCATTTACTTCTAAATAAATTAAGAAAATTGCCCATTTCTGAAAAATTTTCATCCCTGAACAATGATGCAATTGTTCAGTGACTGACATTCACATATCTGTTTTCAGTCACCTTATGTTCTCAAATGACTCCTCTGTCATAATGCTGCATTTTTAAATCAATTCAGTGTATAGTCATAATTTTAAAATACATGTATTGCTATCTCAAAAGAAAATTGTGTGTTTAATCTTCGTAAATGGGCTGTCACGGCACATGTTGTTTTCCGTGGGGGAGCAAAGGGGCTACGGGGGTTTAACCCTCCAAATTTTTTTTTTTTTTTTGGGGGGCCGCCCAGGGAGAAGCCTGGGGGTATTAGGGTGACAACTCAGCTTCAAATCAGCTAAAAGGGTGTAGCTAGACCCCAAAAGAGGAGCCCGGAGGCCCACCAATAAATGCTGGGGCAGTGTCCGGGCGGCTCATTTAAACTGCTCAGTTTGGTTCATCTTTGCCTGTGAAAGGTTGCCCTTTGTGTTTCTCCTGGTTTCCCGTTTGCTTGTTTGCTCTGTTACCCTGACCTCGGCTTGCTTCCTGACCTCGTTCTCATCCTCTGATTCTGTACTGCGTTACCTCCTGGTTTTGACCCTTGGCTTGGCTTACGTTATTCTCTTGGTTTTCCGATTTGTGGCTTTGGCGTACCTGTACCGGTATCGACCCGGACTGTTGACTTTGTGTTTCCCTGACGGCCCTGCACGTAGTAGAGTAGGGACTGTCGTCCAGTTGGGGACTGCCATTTAGGGCAGCACATCAAGTAGGCAGGGATAGTGGGCTGGGTGGCAGTCAGGGCCCACTGCATCTCCACTGACGTGACAGTTGATTCGGCAGGTGAGTTGTTACACACTCCTTAGCGGGTTCCGACTTCCATGGCCACCGTCCTGCTACTTTGTCCTCTTCCCATACCCGAGCATCCATAGACCCATATTTCAATGGATTTTATGACCGATCTGCCTACCTCTGAGGGTAAGACGGTCATTTTGGTGGTGGTGGATCGCTTTAGCAAAATGTGTCATTTGGTTCCACTCAGGGGGTTGCCGTCGTCCAAAAAGCTTGCTGAGTTGTTTGTCAAACATATTGTGAAACTGCATGGGTTACCCGAGAATATTGTTTCTGACAGAGGGGTTCAGTTTGTTTCTCGCTTCTGCAGAGTCCTCTGTAAGGCTCTGGGTATTACCCTATCCTTCTCCTCGGCCTTTCACTCTGAGACTAGTGGGCAGATGGAGAGGATGAACCAAACAGTTACACAAAAGCGTTGTTGTTTTGTTTCCGATCAGCAAGCGGATTGGGTGAAGTACTTACCGTTGGTGGAATTTGCTATTAACAATCAGGATAACAGTTTGTCGGGTGTTTCGCCATTCTTCTGTAATTACGGTTTTCATCCCAGACATGCATCTTTTTCCAATGCTACTTCTGACCATAGTGGGGTGGATGTTATCGTTAAGGATCTGTGCACAGTCCGGGGCCCAAGTTCAGAAGAACTTGCTCAATGCCCAGAGCATCCAAAAGAGGAAGGGTGACAGGAGGCATCTCTGCTCCAGTGGTTTTTCTGTGGGAGATAAGGTTTGGTTGTCTACCCGTAATCTATGTCTTAAGGTGCCTTCCGGTAAACAAAGCCCACTTTTTGGGGGGGTCCGTATGTTGTGCAAGAAGTAGTTAACCCGATGGCATACCGTCTAAATTTACCGCCTTGTCTCCGGGTACATAATGTCTTTCAATCAATCTTTATTAAAGAGGTACATACGCTTTGACTTCGCCTTCCAAGCCTCCTCCTCCTGTAAATGTTGAGGGTGAAATGGAATACGATGTCGCTCGTATCTTGGACTCCCGTAGAGTGCAGAGATCCCTGCAATACCTGGTCCACTGGAAGTGTTATGGTCCGGAAGAGAGGTCGTGGGTTCCAGCCAGATTCGTTCATGCCGAATCTCTGATCAGGGAATTCCACGACTGCCACCTGGACAAACCCGGACCAGGGAAGGGTCCAGTGGCCCCTCCTAAAAGGGGGGGTACTGTCACGGCACATGTTGTTGCCGTGGAGGATCAAGGTGCTACAGGGGTTAATCCCTCCAGATGAGGGACACGCCCAGGGAGAAGCCTGGCTGTTAGGAGTGACAGCTCGGCTTCAAATCAGCTCAGAGGGTGTAGCTCAGACCAATAGAGGAGCCTGGAGGCCGCACCAATCAGCTGCTGGGGCAGTGTCCGGGCGGCTCATTTAAACTGCTCAGTTTGGTTCATCTTTGCCTGTGAAAGGTTGCCCTTTGTGTTTCTCCTGGTTTCCCGTTTGCTTGTTTGCTCTGTTACCCTGACCTCATTCTCGTCCTCTAAATCTGTCCTGCGTTACCTCCTGGTTTTGACCCTTGGCTTGGCTTACGTTATTCTCTTGGTTTTCCGATTTGTGGCTTTGGTGTACCTGTACCGTTATCGACCCGGCCTGTTGACTTCGCGTTTCCCTGATGGCTCTGCACGTAGTAGAGTAGGATCTGTCGTCCAGTTGGGATCTGCCATTTAGGGCAGCACGTCAAGTAGGCAGGGACAGTGGGCTGGGTGGCAGTCAGGGCCCAATGCACCTCCACTGACGTGACATGGGCTTTCCCAAAAAGTTTGATCCTCTTGGAGTTTCATTACGCCTACATCTGTGTTTTTTTCTATTAAACCGTATTATAGGTATGAAAATAGCTTAACTTTTTATGGGGATTTTTTTTTAATACTCTACAAAGACCTACCATGTAATCAACTTGATGTGTAAAATTAAAAAACAAAACAAAAACAATTGTGTAACCAAACTAAGGTCTAACATTGAAAACTAAAAAAAAAACAATGGGAAAGATTTATTAATACTAATACTTTATACTGTTTAAGTATGGCATATGTTCAGGCTGTCTAATCTAACTTTACACCATTTTTAGTTTGCTTATTTGATGCTACCAACTGTGCTGTAATTTTGGCAAATTTGGCAGACATATATGTAACAA
The DNA here is from genome assembly GCA_025379985.1 of Phyllomedusa bahiana. Classification (NCBI taxonomy): domain Eukaryota; kingdom Metazoa; phylum Chordata; class Amphibia; order Anura; family Hylidae; genus Phyllomedusa; species Phyllomedusa bahiana. Next base: position 33,517 of record JAODAL010012756.1, read on the forward strand.
TACAAAGTTTATTTAGTAAGATATTCTAGAGTTTTTTCTTTTAAAGAAGCACCCTGAAAAACTTTTTTCTTGGACATGAAATGCTAACTCAGATGGATGGACAGTGTGCGATATTTCTAGAAGATATATGGTCCACCTATAGGTATTTGCCAGTGAAAACAGAGACTTAAAACATAATTGCCAATCCTCCTGAAATATAGGCAGCAAAAAAGGGTAGAGTTTATGCAGACTCCACCCTAAAAAGGCATTACTGACAGAACTAGATTCATTCCTGGCAAGGTGTGTGTATCTGGGTGGAGCATGGGTGCTCCCAGGTTAGGCTAAAAGTCCCCCAAAGCTCTAATGAGATGGTTGATATAACTTAGTGGGTTTAATGAGAAAGTTGTGACAGTTGTTACTTTACTATGGTTAATTGTGTCTGTGTTTCTTTGGCCAAATGTAATTCACTTGAGGGGCCATTTGAAAGAGAAAATTTGTATTGAAAAAAGTGAGAACATCAAAGTAAAATGTTTTGTTGAAATTCTAGGGCTGAGAATGCCTCAGCCCCTAGGGGATTAGAAAATGAAAGAACACACCTTACATTGCACGTGTTTAGGTTGCTATGGAATTTTTTTTGTCGTTTTTTTCATCTACAGCTAGCTATCTTTAGCTACATGTCATAATGAATTTCAGCCTACTCTTTAAGTATTCTTTTTTCAGTCTACATTATTAATATAAAATATAAATATTATCTGTAATGGAGACATCAACTTCAATAAGATTTCGGTTGAAGTCTTATTGATTCATAGAGCTTTGTCATTTAACTACATCTAACTTAAATTATGTTAAATCATGCACAGCTCAGTGTACTATATATTAAAATGGCAATTTAATATTTTCAAGAAAATGTGATTTGACCTTTGACAACAGGACTATAAAATGCCTGTGCTAATTTAAAGCACAGCATTAGCAGCTACTGATGGGCAAAGGAGAACCACAGTTCTAGGTATCTTGCTAATTATTCGCAAAAACAAATCCCTGGTGTCCAACCTAGCTAGCTTGTAATAAGCCCTGTAAACCTAGGACTGGGAAGTACACATGTTATAATTATTCATAGATGCATAGGTTAAACACAGGTCAAATGTAATGATGATATCGCGCACAAAATGTGCAAGATTTTTATACCAGATCAATGTTTCCGGATTTTGAAGAGCATGTCAACATCAGAACATAATTAATTATTATAATGACCCTGAAAATGGGGTTAGATCCTCTATCATTATGTAAACAGAAATATAACAACATCACAAAGTACACATGCTGTTCATGTAAATGATAGTGTTCATCTGCAAGCTATAATAGCTTAAATCCATAAACCACCAGAGGAGGCCCCATGTAATAAAATAATTGCAAAAAGATGAAAGAGGCTCTTTCATCTAATTTGGTATTAAATGAATACATTTATTGATGCACTTTAATATTTATCACAGATTACTTTCTCCGCCGTCCTTATACTGCAACTTTTCTGCGATATCAAAATGTTTCACATATTAAAATTGATGGTATCATTTTAGCTATAAAAACACAATATCTTGTGGTATGAAAAACTATTAAACTGATATATTTCTACAATGTTATTCTCTTTTTCACCCATAAAAACTACATGAGATAATATATTGGATTTCATAGTGTTCTCTGAAGTCACATCATGGATTAAATGATGTCCAAATGTTTACCTGTGCAGTCCTGATTATGACATTCTCTTGTCTCACTATAAGGTCCTTTACAATCTGAGCCACCGTGGGATGCTGGTGAACACTCTCTCTGTCTCTTCTGTGTGCCATTGGAACATGTTACTGAGCATTGGCTCCAAGCACTCCATTCCTGCCATAAGCCATCAACTGGATGTGAAAAAAGCAAACATAGAAGGTTAGAAATACAACAGCTGACACTTGAGCCTTGATTTTATAAATGACTCTCCAACAAATCAAAACTGTAAAGACCGACAATTGAAATGACTGAAGAACTTAGTACAGGTACATAGGGGATAGAAAATATTTTTTGTAGTCCGTCAAAAAGCATATGCTTCAAATGTACATAATGATAGTATTCATTTAGTACATTTAATAATAATAATAATAATAATAATAATAATAATCATACTAATAATCTAGATTTATATAGTGCCAACATATTCCACAGCACTTTACAATATAGCATCTTTGGAGTCACTATGTAATAACCTTGAAACTTTTTTGTGAAATCATTGTTTGGCAAAATACATGCAAGCAAGTATCATAGTTTTAAGATGATATGGGACATAATATACCACACCTAAAAGTAATAACATTAAAAAGATAACGCAGAGTTCCATCACAGCACCAATCACACGACTCCACTACAACGCCAGCCACAGTTCCCACCATTACAACACCAGCCGCAGTGTCCCAGATTGTCACATTATTTTGTCAGTCATAGTGCCCGTGAGCTCACCAGATAACAGAGGTGTTGAGAGGCTAGGGTTAGTGGGGAAGAATCTGTTCTTTGTTAGGTCATGGCCATGGAGTTCTTGCTGGTTCTGTTTATAGCAAAGGATACTGTTGCTATAAGATAATGGCAGATTTTCTGTGCTAGCCATATAAATATTGGTTATATGCTCAATGAACAGACATAATTTAAAGATACTATGTAACATTTGGCTGTTCTCATACATTCTTCACACACAGCACTGCCATGAGCTTACCCGCACAGTGAGATCAAAGTCTCCTGTTTTGAACACTGGTATCTTTCTGTGTATGGGAGTAAATGCTCCTCCCCTACAGGCAAATAAGCTGTTTCTTTAAATGGACACTTTACTATCTGGGAGTTCACTTGTTTTCCTCAGGGTAGATACCTGTTGTTTGTATTTTATATTATCCTGTGTGAGTAACCTCTTTTTGTTTCAGGAGTTTCATGGGGTTGATGGGCGGCAGTACTTAGTTTGGTCACCAGACCCTTTACAAAATCCCTTTTCAAGTATTGGCCATATTCTGAGTCCACAGAGGCTTCCATGCACGCAAGCCCGAAGAGTCTAACATAAAGACCAGGTGAGTGGGGAGTGAAATCATTTAATGCATAGGAAGAGGTAGGTGCTATCAGTAAGTGAATTAATTTATTTATGGAGCTGGTTTAGGAGCTCCATACACAATGGGTGCTGGCTGTTAGATACAGTCAACACCTATCTTCAGAAGAGCTGGGACTAGAAAAATTCAGATACCAGTCGTGTAACTACTTAGATGCCACAGTTAAGGCAATTATGACATCTAAGCATTTATACAGGAGAGGGGCACCCTCTCCCACCTCCCAATCAGCTCCCCCCGCAACACATAATTATAAAAAAAAATCCAACACCGAACGTGTAAGTGTAGTTTTGGTCATTTTGGTCCCAAAATATTGGTATAATAAGTGATCAAAAATTCACTCAGATATGTAGATGAAAAAATAAAAAGTTATTGGTCTCAGAAAATTACGTTGCAAAGCAAATAAAAAAAAGAACATTGGAATCGTACTGACTCAGAGAATAAAGATAACATGTCATTTATCACAAAAAAAATGGCACAATTGTGTTTTTCTCCCATTTCACCAAGCCGAGAAAGGCACAGCCGGAGGTTCAGTATGTCAGGTCAGGGGCAGGAATTTTCCATATTTGACTAGGGTGCCAATCTGCCTTGTCCTGGTCGTGCTGTTGAAAAGTTGTGGTGCAGATTATTTGTATTGTTATGACAGACCTATTTCATGAGTTGTGTATCAGTAAGTATCCTAGTGAGGCCTGCAAGTGTCACAGAAGGATCAGGCCGGGAATGTAGGGAGAAGCAGGCTTATAAACACACAGGTGGAAGGGGATTGGTAGAGGAAGCCCAACCCCGCTGCACATTGTGGGAATAAATGAGTGGAAGATGTGGCCGCCGCCCTCTATAGAGCAACAAGGAGTCAGGGTAGCAGCCAAGATGGAGGAGCAGCATTGCCAGCATGGGAAAAGCCACACAGCAACCGCAGGCGGGCAAGCACATGGTGACAGCAGAGGCCGTGGTGAAGGACAGGAATGCGGCACGGACCGTGACAGAAGTAGAGTTGGTGTAGGAAGGAAAGAGTATATTACAATAGTTAGACCCATATTATGTAGTGACCCTTATTTTGTTTGGTTATTCAGAACCTGAGTGCTGGTTGTGCTCAGGTCAGTTGGTTGCGGTTGGGTTTTCAGTCAAGTAGAAGTTTTTCTAATGTGCCGTTTGCAGCCATTTACTTCTGTTCTAGAAGGCTCTACCTTTTTTAAGTTGTAGTGACACATAGTTTGCTGTGACCTTTAGGCCTTGTAACCACTGTATGCAGTGAAATACTTTTTATTAGATAAAGCTATAAGAAATTGCTGCACTCTTTTCACTCTTTCTTTCATTTCAGCCATTTGTTAAGATTCAAAAAGTTCATTTTTTTGCTCATTAATGTACACTCTGCACCCTATGTGACACTCATATTTAACTCACATGCTGTCCATTTCCTTCTGATCCTCCTTGAGATGCTTCTACTCCTTCATTGGTGTCCAGCTATTTTTAATTAAACAGTGAAACATAGAGGTGGCCGCATCATGCTATGGGGATGTTTTTCAGCTGGGACAGGACGATTGGTTGCAATTGGAGGAAAGATGAATGTGGCCAAGTACAGAGATATCCTGGATAAAAAACTCTTCCAGAGTGCTCTGGACCTCAGACTGGCCCGAGGTTCATCTTCCAACAAGACAATGGACCTAAGCATACAGCCAAAATAGCAAAGCAGAAAATGGGGTGCAGAGTGTACATTAATCAGCAAAAAAATGAACTTTTTTGATCTTACCAAATGGCTGCAATGAAAGGAAGGTTTAAAAAATTAAAGGGGTCTGTACCCATTGCACCTGTGCCTTTATGTCATCAATTACATGGGAACAATAAAAATAGGAGCTTATACTCACATATGGACTATTAAATGCTTGCTGCATAGTTTTTAGCAAAATAGGTGTGTCTAATAGTCAAAAAATAAGGTGCCTACAAGTATATTGAAGACTACATATAGTGTAGTTTACAAGATAAGTTGGTGGTCTGATACTTACATAATGGGCATACTCAGGATAACAAACCTAATGCACTATGTTTGATTAGGGCACGAAGGGCCATATCTGGAGCAATTGATATTCAGACCCATCTCTAATGCAGTTTTCAGAAACTATACATTGATGCCCTATTTTTAGGATAACTAATTAACAAAAGATTGGTAAAAGTCAGACTCTCAGGACCTCCACTCATCAGCAGAATGAAGGGTTGGAGCCTTTATATTTTGTATCTAGGAACTATGCCGTGTTCCTATGTGTGGCTTTGCAAATTCTATTTTTTCAGTTAAACAGAAGTTGTTTATTGAGTCTGACCACCATGATCACAAATTTATGGTCTATTATTGGACTATTTACTCATCATTAGTTGTGCAACCATATTATTATTAATTTTAGAGCCCTAGTCCCTTACTACCTGTGTTATTTTCTAAAAAACTAAATCAGCAAAAAACTGTTAAACCCAGCATCAAGTATAATAATATATTTCATTGTCACATTTAGATAACATTGTCTTTTATTGGTCATTATTGGTACTGTTGTCACTAAACTCTGTCATTAGAGAAGAACCTTGACATCTTAGAGCAGCGGTGGTGAACCTATGGCACGCATGCCGGAAGTGGCATGCAGGGCCATCTCTCCTGGCACGCGTACCAGGCTGGCCACTCGCTGGGTTCCTGCACTGTCACCTGGACGCCGTGCTGGCAGAGCACGGCGTCCATGACACAGTGTCGGTCCTGGGGCCTCCGGCAGCCCCAATTCTCGCACAGCGCTAGTCGGTACCCGCCGCGGACCCTCAGCGCTGAGGGTGCGCGGCGGCCCGTGCGCTCAGCTGGCAGCGACGCAATGTAATTACATCATTGCGCCGCTGCCTGTCCTCGGGCGCACAGCCCGTCATAGGCAGTGCGCCCAAGGAGCTGACGGAGGAGCGGCCCGCGCTGGGAGAGAAGAGGCGCGCGGCTGGGACAGAGGTAAGGTGAGTATTAGTATTCTTATTTTTATTTGTGCTATCTATATACTGGCATAGTGGCCATAGAGCTGGCTATATACTGGCATGGTGGGCATAGGACTGGCTATATACTGGCATGGTGGGCATAGGGCTGGCTATATACTGGCATGGTGGGCATAGGGCTGGCTATATACTGGCTGGTGGGCATAGGGCTGGCTATATACTGGCATGGTGGGCATAGGGCTGGCTATATACTGGCATGGTGGGCATAGGGCTGGCTATATACTGGCATGGTGGGCATAGGGCTGGCTATATACTGGCTGGTGGGCATAGGGCTGGCCATATACTGGCACGGTGGGCATTGGACTCGCCATATACTGGCTGGTGGGCATAGGGCTGGCTATATACTGGCATGGTGGGCATAGGGCTGGCTATATACTGGCATGGTGGGGAGAGTGCTGGCTATATACTGGCATGATGGGGAGAGTGCTGGCTATATACTGGCATGGTGGGGAGAGTGCTGGCTATATACTGGCATGGTGGGGAGAGTGCTGGCTATATACTGGCATGATGGGGAGAGTGCTGGCTATATACAGGCTGTGGGGAGAGCTGTCTATATACTGGCATGGTGGGGACAGCTGGCTGTATACTGGCATGGTGGGGAGAGTGCTGGCTGTATACTGGCTGGTGGGGAGAGTGCTGGCTATATACTGGCAGTGGGGAGAGCTGGCTATACACTGGCTGGTGGGGAGAGCTATCTGTATACTGGCTGGTGGGGAGAGCTATCTGTATACTGGCTGGTGGGAAGAGCTATTTGTATACTGGCTGGTGGGAAGAGCTATCTGTATACTGGCTGGTGGGAGTAGCTATCTGTCTGTATACTGGCTGGTGGGAGTAGCTATCTGTCTGTATACTGGCTAGTGGGGAACTATCTGACTGTATACTGCCTGTGGGGAGCTGTATACTGCCTGTGGGGACCTATACACCTACCTAACTTAGGGGACTTATATACATATAAGTAAGGAGTTGTTGAAAAAGTGAGGATTCTAAGATATTTGTGTCTAAATCTGCAGGGACGAGTGTTGGTCGGGAGAAGTCAGCATGAAGGTGTGAACCGGATGGAGAAGAAAAGGGAATACGAACAACTTATCGGAGAAACGTCACCTGTGAGTCACTAAATGTGCCTGAAATGTAATCTCTTATATGTGTGCAAAGTGTAATGGTTTATATTCAGTAATGGTGTGGCGGTGGTATTCAGTCACTTTGTGGTGGTGATACGTGGGGGTATTATTCAGTCACTATGTGGTGGTGATATTTGGTCGTGGTGTTGTGGTATTAATCAGTCAACTGTCTGCTGAGCACCTGTGTACACGGCTATCTACCACAATATGGTCACTGTATAGTGGAAATATGGCAGAGGGATGGGCTAAGCGGCCGTCACATCTCTCAAATTAATTGTTTTGCGGCCCCGCGGCCCGATGTCACCTCCCTGCTTCGTGCCGGCAGTGGCGGCACTTTGCGGTAACTAAGGTATTTTTCGGTCGCAGTTTCGGCACTCGGTCTCAAAAAGGTTCACCATCACTGTCTTAGAGGATCCTTTTGTCCTTTGTTGGATAAATCCCCTGTCTCTTATACAGTGAAACCTGTTTGACATAACCACCCAAATTTCCAGCAGAGAATGGGGATGGTCTATAGTATAATAAGAGCAAAGCAACAATACACTTAGGATTTGAAGGAATTAAAAATTTGTCATAGAAAAATCTGGACTAGATCAAGGGTGTTTTTAATAATGTGCTTTTCTGAAAGGATTTTCATTTATATTTAAAATGAAGGAGATGTTTATTTAGAACAGTAATTATAAACCAATATTCATCACTACCCTACATGGAATATTTAGCTATGAGGAGAAAATCTGAAAATGAAGCAACATGAAGCATCATGGGGCATATTCAACAAAGTCTGCTTCCTCTTTCCATAAAAGAATATTGCATGCAAAAGAATCTAATATTATGTTAGAGTCACTGGAACGTTGCTGACAATATCCACACATACACAATAAAACCCATGACATGCACATTCATCTTCAAAGAAAAATATCAATGTGACCATTTGTTTTGAACAGAGGGCCGATTCCATCTATTCCAATGGCTTGTAACACCCTTTGCAGTTAAGAATGCAGTTAATATGTCTCCAGATAACAGCAGTACTTTAAGAAAATTAGCAAGAAAATTGCTTTTTTATCTTGTTTGTTTTCTCATAGACAATAAAAATCTTTTTTTAGGCTCCTGCTTCCAAGATAGTGCTGTTGATGAAAAAACTATCTAAAGAATATGCTGTTTTATTTTTTGTTCTTGTTTGAGGCTGTGGGATCATAAAATGGGACTTCTGCTATGCTATCTGTCATTTTAAACCGGGATAATTGCCTACAACAGAAGATTATAACAGAGCACTGTAACTAGTGTACTGCAGTAAAACACAAAAGGTCATTTCTGCTGAACTGTCACTGCCTAAGTTAGAAATACATTGAATGTTTTTCTTGCTCATAAATGTTAGTGTCACTAGGTGTAATTCCACTGCAGTTTAGAACAGGTGCAAAAATTTTTATACTATAAGAAATAATTCATTTCTTCATTACGTTCCCTGGATATGAAGTGAGTACATCTGCTATTGTCTCACCTAAAATAAAATTCAGAACTTATTACCACATGTTGCTGTCCTAATCCATCCTCTGTAGGACCGACTGATATATGCCCTTGCCAGCTGGCCTCAATACTTACAAACATTTTCTGTAGGAAGATTATGATTATGCCCATGTGTTGTCATGGCTTTGAGCCAGTCATTTGGCCCTTTTGTTTCTAAATAGCTAAAAAGTGAACAAAGACAAATAAAACAGCTAAGCCATTTACTCGTGTGATGCCGTTCCAGGTTATTATGAGAGAATAAGACATGGAAACTAAGTAAATAATACACATACACTAAACATCTCTTGCTCTAAATAATTATGGTTTAAGCTGAGAGTCTCCTGCAATCTCACAAGCTTCTCAAAATCCAGGATAATATAAAGTTGTTGTTCATTTACTTGTATATCTAAAAGTACCCCTTTGAATTTTCCGGGAAAGCCTTGAAAGTACTTTTAAAAATTTGGATTTCTTTTGGCAGTTTTGCCAACTCACAAAAGCCAATAAACTAATGGAGTGACTCAGTACAATAGGTCAGACTATACAAGGACTTGCTCCTATGTCTAAACTTTGTTGTGTCAACAGTAAATAGTGAAATTTTTGCATTATCCCAAGCATAGGGGGAAGTTAATTTCGCACTATTTTTTAAAGTTAAGAGTTTTTTCTAAAAGGGTTTTTAAAATGGATAGCATTCTTTTTTATTTATATAAATGACATTTCATTTTTTAAAACTCCTTAACGACAGCCCCCCGTTTTTGGGAACGGCGGGCTTTTTCGGGTCGGTTCGCCCTCCAGCGACTTTTAGACTCACTGCCAAACATGGGGAGTTTGCGGCCCGGGGGTTGCCGCAGCTGCGCTGGGATCGGGGCGTACTAAAACAGCCCTGACCCCGGAAGACCCCCTGAAAAGAAAAGGGGGGAGGGGAAAACCTCGAAACCCGATTTTTAAAACCCTTTGATTGCGGGGGGTCTTACCGCAGGAAATTTTTAAAGGGGCCCCCCCGGGCCCCCCCGGGGTCGGGTGATCGGAACACCCCGGTCCCCCGAAGAGCCCGGGGGCCCGTCCTCCACAGTCAGCATCGGGGGCCCCTAGATTTGGCCCCATGGGCTGTCTTTGGTACAAGCCAGGGACCTGGACGCACTGTGGCTGTCCAGATCACGCCTGTGTCAAGTGACACAGATTAAAAATTTTATTAGCTTTATTTAAAAATTGAAATTAAAGGGGGAAAAATCTTTTTCTAACGAAGGGGAAATTTCGTTTAAAATTTTTAAGGAAAACTTGGGTTGGGAAACCGAAAGCGAATTTTGGGGGAAATGGGGTGAACGAAGTGTGTTTTTTATTGAAAAAAAATGGCTGCGAGCACAGGGCCCGCTACATGGGAAAGCACTCTGGGGGGAAAGAAGGGATAGCCTGCGGGACTTGGGCAGGGGGAAAAGCCAATCAGAGACCGGCGGGATTCTCTGACGTCCCCGCACTATATAAGCCGGGCGCGACACGGGGAGTTTCAAACCGCTCTCCTGTACGGGAATCGGGGAAAGGTCCCTCCCCGGGGGGGGCGATGGGCTTTACTGAAAAATTTTGTTTTTTATATAGCGTTTTCGGGGGGTGTCTCCTTGTCTCGAGACTTTTCCTTAAATGTTCAAATTTCTAATTTTTTGGGGTTTTTGGGTTTCGGAAATCCGTTTTGGCGTCCATTGAAACCCGGGCAAAAAATTTTAAATATCCAAGTGGGACTAAGCCAGTTCCCGTTGTATTTTTTAAGAAACAGCGTTTTTACAATAAAAAATACCACTTCATTTTTGGCTGCTAAATTTTTAATTGCGAAATTTTAAACACCCAAGGGGTTTTAATTAAAAGCTTTTGTTTTCTGGGGAGCTGCCCCCAAAAAAACCGTTTTTTAAAACCCCAAAAAATATATACTTTTTTCCCCTGGGGCCCCTAATTCCCCAACCCAAAGGGTTTAATTACAACTTTTATCTTTTGGGTTGTGTGGGTGGGAAAAAAAAGAAATTTGAAACACGCTCCCCAAAAAAGCTACTATTTTGTGGGGCCCAAAAAATTTTTTGGCGAAATTTTATTTTCCGGGGGTTTAAATTTAATTTTTATTGTTTTGCTGGGGGGGCTAAACCCCAAAAAACCCCCGTTTTTTTTAAAAGCCAAAATTTTAAAAAAATTTTTCCTGTAGCCTAATTAAATTAAGAAAGGTTAATTAACAACTGTATCTTTTTGTTGTGTGGGTAGAAACACGCAATTGTAAACCCCGGCTACAAAGCAAACTAGTTTGTGCAGCTTAAATTTTCTTTGGCGAATTTACATCTAAGGGTTTAAATTAAAAGGGTTTGGGTTTTTGGGCTGGTGTTCTGCAAAAAAAAAACCCTTTTTTTTTAAACCCCCAAAAATTTTAAATAATTTTTTTTCTGTACCCTTTAATTTCCACAAGAAAAGGGTTTAAATTTTAACAACGTACCCTCTTGTTGGGGGGGCGTAAAAAAACACGCAATTGTAAACAGCTACAAAGCTACTAGTTTGTGCGACTCAATTTTTTTTGGCGAATTTAACCCAGGGGGTAAATTAAGCTTTTTTTTGGCTGGGGGGCTGAAAAAAAAAAAACCGTCTTTTTCAAACCCCCAAATATTTTAAATTTTTCCTGTACCCTAATTTCAAAGCAAAGGTTAAATTAAAACCCCTTATCTCTTGTTGTGTGGCGTAGAAAACACGAAATTGTCCCCGCTAAAAAACTACTATTTTTGCGCCCAAATTTTTTGGGCCCCAATTTACATCCGGGGGGTTTTAATTAAGCTTTTGTTTTCCCGGGTGTGCTGACAAAAAAAAAAACCCCCTTTTTAAACAAAAAAAAATATATAAATTTTTCCTGTAGAAAAATTCACGAAAAAGGTTTAATTACAACTGTTTTCTCTTTTTGGGTTGGGGCCCGTAGAAAAACAAGCAAATTGAAAAACCCTACAAAGTTTACTATTTTTGGGGCGGCTAATTTCTTTGGCCCCAATTTTTACATCCGGGGGTTAATTAAGCGTTGTTTTTGCGGGTTGTGACAAAAAAAAAACCCGTTTTTTTCAACGCCCAAAAATATAAAAATTTTTTTCCCGTAGCCTAAATTAAATGCCCAAAGGGTTTAAATTTAAAGGGCCTTTTGTGTTTTTACTTTTAGTAAAACCCACATTTTTTTTTAAAGGACACATACAAGAAAAATTTTTTTCCGGGCCATTTTTGGGGTCGCAAATTTATACCCAAGGGTTACCCAAGCTTGTTATGGGTTCATTTGGAGTCAAAAACAGGGTGTATTTTATCATAAAAAAATATCATCACCCAAACAGTGCCCGTACATTTAGAAAAAACGGGTATGTCAGACAAAAGTGAGGTGGGCGGGGGGCTTTTGCCCCCTTTTTCGAGTGCAGGGGGGCCACAAAACATTCAGGAAAACAGGCCCATCGCACCAGAAAAGGGGGCCGTCGCAGCAGGGTCACTGGGTTGAGGCCACAAACCCCCGCTGCATCTAGCGGCCTTGTTTTGTTCAGAAACCCCAATTGGGTTCTTGATTTGGTTTTGACTAGGTCACCCCTTTTCCTCCCAGATAAAATTTTCGGGACAACCCCAGCCAAAGTCGGTGGGAAACCCCTCAGCCCACAACCCTTTAGTTGGAAATGGCCCGGGGAGCTGGGCCCAGGGGCCCCCCCACCTTTCCTCAGCCCCCCTCTGTCCCATGGTTTCCCCTCACCCAGAGAATTTTTTACTTGGGTTCCTGGGTTCACCCGAAAAACTTAATATAGCGGGGTATAAAACAATTTTTAGGAGGGCAGTCAGCACTTACTTTGCGGGCAAAAGAAATGGGGCCAATATGGGCCTGTTTTTTCCTTGCAGAAAGGGCGGAAAAAAGTTTTTACCCCAAACCGGGGTGGATTAAGGGCAAAGGCAAGTAAACGTTTGAAACAAAAAATTAAAAGGGATGATGAATTAGCCGGGCCCCGCACTTGGGAACCCGGTTTGGAAAGGCAAGGGCCCTTCTTCAATCGTAAAGGGGGAAGAGGACGTCAAGTTTTGGGCGCGCCCAAAAAGGAAAACCCCCCACCCCGCAGCCCGGGGAAAAGTGGGTTTCCGAATTTTTTTTTTTTGGCCCCCCCCCCCCCCCCCCCCCCCCGACCCCCCCCCCCCCCCCCCCTTGTTTTTGAGTCACCCAGGGATAGCACAGTTTTGGAGGTCGGGGGGCCAAGCGGGCCCAACGGGTGTTAAAAAACCCCCCTTCCCGTTTTAGGTCCAAAAAAAGTATTTTGGCGACAGGGCCCAAACCTCTTCGGTCGCGGCCCGGGGCCAGTAGTCATTTTCAGTGCGGAGCTTTTGGCCCGGTAAAATCCTTACTTCGGCCCGTGGGGGCGGGGTTTTCATTTGTTTTTAAGACACGGAGGGGGCCCGTTTTAGGGGGGTATATGTAAAAATGTGTGGGCCCCCCCCCCAAAAAAAGTGGAAACCGGGGCCCAAAGGGAAAGTTTAAACTTTGGCACCCACGGCCCTGGGGGTCAACCATGAAAGCGTCACCATGGGTTTTGCAGGGGAAAACTTTGGTTTTCAGAAGTCTTGGTTTTTTTCCCCCAAATTCCTGCCCCTGCGGCAAAACCGCACCCGGGGCCCAATCAGGCGCCCCAGGGGCCCCACCCCTTTTGCCAATTTGCAGCCGGGGTTCCAAAGGCCTCCACCACCTCGGGAAGAAAGGGCTTTTTTTTCCCTTTTGACATAAACCCCCCCGGTCCAGCGCTCCTGCCCTCCCCTACTCATGGTGCCCCCATTTTTTCAGCGAGGCGTTTGGGCAAAGAGAAAAACAGAATGCGCCCAAAACCTACCTAAGGTGCAGCACTAAACCGTCCCCTTTCCCTTGGGCCCCAAGTTTTTTGGAACTGCAGTCCCCTCCCTTTCCAAATGGTCTCTGCACCATTCAGAAAATAATGGCTTGTCCCCAGCCAAGATGGAATTTAAAAAAAGGGCCGAAATTTTCCCCTTTTTCCAAAAAGGAAATTCCCCAAGGACTTCATAAATATGTAAAAACAGAAGGGGGGTCATTTTTTGAGCTTTTTTCCGGTTTTTTCCCCCAATTGCCCCCCCCCGGCAGCGGGGGGAAAGTCTGGGGGCTGTAAACTCCCGGGTCAGAGCCAAAACATGCCCCTTTAAAGGCCCAGGGGGTGAAGTGTTTTCCGCCCAGGGCACCCCAAACAATTTGGGGCAGGAGACCCCGCTTTTTTCCTCCACTTTTGTAAAACCCTGCTGAACCTGCCCCAAAATGCCCGCCTTCCCTCCTCCCACCCCACCCCCATCTAAACCCTCCCCCAAAAGGTACTGCCCATAATCCCACATGTGTGGGGCCCCACCCGGTTTTTTTTTTCACACTTTTTCCACCTGGCTTCCCCTCGGCAAACAAAGTCACACAGGGGAGGAACTGCTCCGCGCATCCCAGCAAGAAATCGATGTGGGGGGCTTTCCCCGCGCCAACTGCAAATCGGAACCAGGGGGGATGGACAAGGGAGGAACCCAAGGGGTGTCCGCGTTTGCACCGAGGGGGGATGGTCCATGCCCCCTTGCATGGCGCACTTTGGTTTCAAATTGGTTGTGAAAAGGTTCCGGGAAGGCTTCCCCCAGATTTTCAGAAAAAATTCTGAAAAGGGCCCAAAGGAAAACTGTGCATGAAACTTTACCCTTTCCCGTACAAAGCCGGGAAACACCCTCCTCGATTTGAGGGCAGAACGGCCCCCCCAAACACACTCGATTTTGCGCTGTTTCCACCCGCTAAATTTCCACCCTGCACATTTTTGGACCGACTGTTGAACAGAAAAGGGGCCATTAACGATTTTTTGATGATCCAGGCGGGAACAAAAGGGTACCCCCCGTTTAACTTTGATGTAAAGCCAGTGGCGCCCCATGGGGTGAAAACCTGCCGTTTTGTTGGGGGCCAAATTGAGGGGGCCCGACGTTATTTGTCTTTTCGCCAGGGACTAGGGGATGAATAACGTCTTTTCCACTGCTTCTTGTCCTGGAACAGATGCTAAAAAATCTGTCGGGGGCGGGGGACGGAGACGGGGGCGATTTCATTCATGGCCCAACATGAGTCCATGGGGACTGAAAGGGGAGGAGGAGAGGGAAAAAGGAGCAGAAGCATTGTCTGGGGGGAAATGAGTGGGTTTTCTCCCAGGTAAACAAAAAGAGGAGGGGGAAAGGAGCAGTGGGGGAGGTGGATGGAGTTTAGGAAGACGGGCAGATCCCCCAAAAGCACCGTGGCAGTATATGGTGGAAAGGGAAAGGCGGGGACCCCCCTCGGTAGTCATTTTGTGCAGATGGCCCGCAGCATGTTTATTTGTGGTAGTGACGGGCCGGGGAATAGTCAGCCCCGGCGGGGGATGACTTTGGCTCTCCACCCTTTTGGCCCCTCGCAAACCCCGGGGGCCCCAAAAGGGGAACCCTTTTTTTCCCCCCTATGAAGGGAAGACAAACTCAAATTATTAGGGAAACCCTTTGGGAATCAGGGGGGCTCCCTCCCTATGTGGGGGCATCGTCCCTCCTCTACAGGTCGCCGGGGGTTTCCCAGCGCCCACTTTATACCCCGGGGCGGCGCTGGGGAAGGGGGGGGGTAGGGAGCAGTACCACCCCAAACAAAAGTAAACCAAGTCTGGAGCCCACTATGAGCGTTTCCCTTTCACCCCCCTTTTGAGCAGGGCATCGCCCGCAGAAACAGGCCCTTGGGCTTTCCCTGAAACCAACGGGTTTGGGGCCTTTACTTGGACAGAAAACTCTGCCCCCCCTCCAGTTAGAAGATCCGTTTTGGCCCTACGGGGCAGCCCAAAACTGGATGTGTGGCCGCAACTTCCCGGGTTTTGCAGGGGAGAAGCTTTTCCTGCCCGGCCAGTAGTGGGGGCCCATCAAGGGGGTGTTCAGATGCGGCCCGGGGCCATCGTTACCCCAAGGAGAACCCGCTTTCCAGGGGAAAATGTGGAAACGACTGCCCTTTGTCAAGATGGGGTCGGGCGTGGATGGGGCCCAGGTTTTCCCCACACAACAAATCCCTTTAGGCGTCAGTCGGGGTTAAAATACCGGGCTTCGCCAATTTTCTGACCCGCCACCCACCCTGATGCCACAATTTTGCTGACATTTTTCTCCATCCCCTACCACCATCTTTCCCAAAGGGACGGGTATTCCCACCCACCTAAAACACTCTGTCATTGGGGGCCACCTATGACCCCCGTTTGCTGTGTTTTGCTGTTCCCCGTGACTCCACACTGGGTAAATTTGTCCCAACTGGTCTGACCTCTTTGCGGGGCTGCTGTGGCTGCTGCCATGTCCTCCACACTGTGTCGGTTTGTGCCACTGCCTGACCTCATGCTGCTTTTCCCCGCCCGGTTTGGACCCGGTTCCCCGGCCACCTCAGTTCATTTGTGCCCATTTTCTGTGGCCTTTTTCCCTCTGTTTTTGGCCCCTCCAGAATGTCATTTCCCCTGGCCACCTGTTTTTTTTTGGCCCTTGGGGAATCTTTTCCCGCTGGCTTGCCCCGTAAACCCCCCACCCACCTGTGTAAATTGGGTGCCACTCTGGGGCCCTAATATTTGTTTTCCCGCCCCCAGAATGTCATTGGGGCCACTGCTTGACCCCAAAAGTTTCTGCTGTCGTGACCCCCCACACTGTTTTTGTGCCACCCCCCCGGGGCCCCTAGTTTCTTGTTAGGCCCCGCCTCCCCGGAATGCCCCCATTGTTTGGGCCAAAATTTTTTCCGCCTGGGTTTTTTCCATTTTGATTTTGCTGCCTGCCGTGACCTCCACACTGTTGATTGTGCCACTCTGGGGCCCTTTAATTTTTACCTGTTCTTTTCCCAGCCTTTCCAAAGGGGAAATTTTATTGTCCCCCAAAACGGGCCCTGAATTCTTTGGCCCTTCCCCTGTTTTGGGTCTTTTGGACCCCCCACACTGGGGTGGTTTTGTGCCTTTCTTTTGGTTCCTCCGGGTTTTGCCCCCTCCAGAATGTCTTTTGGTGGCCACTCCCTTTAACCTCATAACTGCTCCGCCGTAAAACCCCCCCTCTAAAGTCTTTGGGTCCCAAACCCCTGTGGTTTCCCTTTCTGTTTTGCCCCCTCCAAATGTCATTGTCCCCCTGCCTGCCCTCATGGCTGGGGGCTGCCGCCGTCCCCCCCCTCCCATTTCTGTCACAAATTTTGCCCCCTGAGCTCTCCCCTTGTTTTTTTCCACTTTCGCGGGGAAAAACTTTTATCGGGGGGGCCTACTTTTTCCCACTTATTTTTTTGGCCCATTTTTGCCCCCCTTAAGTGCCCGGGGAAATTTTTTATTTTTGGAAGCGATTCTAAGAGGGGCCCGGCGTAATCTGCGTGTCATACAAAAAACTAAAATTTATGAAACCAAACCAAGCTCCCTCTGCATTTTAAAGCAGGGCACAATTTTTAAAACAGCCCCCTGGGGCTCTTTTTGGCACCCGGGGAAATAGCTGTTTTTTTAACGCAAATTCGTCCCGGGAAGTAATTGGGAAACAAAAGAATTTTTGGTGGGAAAATTTCGGGGGAAGTGACCGAAAAAAAATTTTGAAAAAATTCGCCCAATCTCTAATGCTAATACATTCTAATTTGTTTAAAAAAAAAAAAAAAAACAAAAAAAGTGTAAAAAAAAATGAAAAAAAAAATAAAAATAAAATTTAAAAAAATATTTAAATAAAAAAAAATTTGTGCATAAATTCCCACACAAAAAAAACCCTACACATATTGGGGTTAACCACACGACCGAAATTTAACCTGTAAAAAATTAATCTAACTTTTTTATTAAGTTGAAAATGAATGATGAAAAAAAAATTAAAAAAAAAAAACTAAAAAATTTTTAAAAAAAAAAAATTCTGAAAAATATTTATAACCCAAATTTTAAAATTACCCTTTATAAAAATGCAACTTGTCCGAATTAAAAAAAGAGCCCTCATACAATTGGCCCCTTGAAAAAATAAAAAATTACAAATTTTGAAACGCAAGAAAGCAAAAACAAAAAAATTGTTCCCTTTTATTAAAATACTTTTAGGTGTTTTGGCTTTAAAGGGGGTTTAAATTCCCGGGTTCCCCAGGAAAAATGGGATGATGAAATCTGATATAAATATCAATTAAAACATTTTTCTGAAAAATGTGGGGATCTTAAATTGGTTAAAATGGTTATTTGACTTTAGAACAATCTATGTATAATCATACTGATGATCTAATACTAAAAGGTTTTATTGAGGGAAAACCCGCAAAAGGGATAGCCCTTTTTTTAAATGTTTTTCCTCACCCGATCATATACAAAAACCCCTTTAAAAAAAAATGCATTGCCAATATTTTGTTTTTACTAATTTAAATCAGATAATGGTACATATTTTTTTTACTTCTCATCTGTTTTTACTTTCTGATTGTATATTTTTGACTTTTATTTTTGTGTTTAAAGATTATGGAGTTTTAGTTATCTACTTAAACTTTCTCCCAAAAAAAAAATTTTGAAATTTTTGGGGCCCCATGTATGAACCTTTTTTAGGTCTAAAAAATCACCTTTTTTTTTTTTTTAACCCTAGGTTACTATGGGCAAACCCTTTTTTATAAAATGTGGCCCAAATTTTTCATTGCCGCTAGATGGGCCCAGGATCCCGGAAAAAGGAGGGTGACTCACTGACTTTTTATGGGGGAAAAAGTTTTAGTCCCTGCTCTGGACCCCGGGAAGAAGACATTTTTCCCCATAGGGGGAAGAGGTAAGCTTTGACCATTACCCATTTTTGGTGGAAAAACCAGTATTATCTAAAAAAATTTGTGTTACCTTTTTTACTGGTTTTTAAAACTTTCTTGATGATAATGAAAAGGGGATTGCTGAAAAGTTTAATTTTTTTGAAAAAGAATTTTTCAGGGCTGTTATCAATGTTGTTCCAGCACCATAAAAAGTAAAAAAAAAATGTATATCATTATCCATATTAGGTAGTGAACCTTATTTTGTTTTGTTATTCAGAACCTAAGTGCTGGTTGTGCTCAAGTTGATTTTCAGTCAAGTAGTTTTTCTAAAGGGCTGTTTGCAGCCATTAACTGTTCTTGAAGGTTCCACCTTGTTCAAGTTGTAGTGCCACATAGTTTGTTGTGACCTTTAGGCTTTGTAACCACTATATGCAGTGAAATAATTTTTATTAGATAAAACAATAAACAAAATTTTTATTTTTCAAAACCTACCTGGGTTTTTTATGTCATCCAAAAATTTCATGGGAACACAAAAATAGGGGCTTATACTCACAAATGGGCTAAATTTCATTTTGTGTGATAGTTTTTTTTTGGGAAAATGGTGTGGTTTAAAAGTAAAAAATTAAGGGGGCCTAGAAGTATATTGAAGACAACATATAGTGTAGTCTACAAGATAAGTGGGTGATTTGATAACAACATAATGGACATAATCAGGATAAAAAATTTAATGCACTATGTTTGACTAGGGCACGTAGGACCATATTGTTGTTTTTCAGCCCGTCCCCAAAGAGTTTTTTAGAAACCCATACATTGAACCCTATTTTTTTGGATAACCCAAATAAAAAAAGATTGGTAAAAGGGCAGACTGCCTTTAAAAATTTTTTTAGAGGGTTTGCGTCAAATGCCTTCATGGACACAGGGAAACCTTTGGGAAAAAGGGGCTGACTCCATTGGGCTTTAAAGGGAAAGTGTTTATGGCATTCTCCCGTGACCCAGGAAGAAGGAAAATTTTTCACATAATTTTGGGGGGGGGTAAAACTTTGAAACCCAAAAACCCTTTTTGGTGGAGGATCAGTATTATCTACAAATTAGGGTGAACTTGTCTGTGATAATATTGAGGAGATTGCTGAAAAGTAATTTGTAGACAATAAGATTTGTCAGACTGTAATTAATTTTTGTTCCGCCCCTAAAAAGTAAAAAGTCCCTGTTTTTTTTCATGGGAATATTAAAAGAATTTTTAGCTAAAATTTGTCCCCCCGATGGCCATTATTTTTAAAAACCGTTTGAGTTTTAAACACATCAGGGGAGGAAAGTTTTTTGGGTATTTTGCCTTTTCAAAATTACAGGAAAATAGAAAAAAAAAGTTAAGGGAAATTTTTTGGGGCCCCATGTAAAGAAAACATTTTTTGTTCTAAAACAAACTTTTTTCCCCATACAAACCTGTGGGGAAAAAAGTGAGTTTTAGACCAAAACCGTTTCATACATTTGGCCCTTAGTGATACTTTTCCTCTCAAGCCTTGACTTTTTGTCAGGAGTCCGATGGGCTTCCATGAACCACGCTGCAACATCACCAGGAACAGAACGATGAGTTCATAGAACAGTGAGTGACACATTATTTTTAATTCAAACTATTATTAGGCTTAAAAGACATAGAGAAAACTGTGGGGTTTCCATTTTTATTATAGATAGTGACTTGAAAAATGGAAAAAAATTGCCAAAATTCTAGAAAAATGTTTAAAAAAAAATCATGTAAAAAATTTTCCCAGGTCAAAAATTCACTTTTTGCCATAAAAACCATCAGAGCCTCCCCTCTTTTTTCCAAGCCTATAAAAAATGAAAGGGGCGCTCCCCATTGGTTACTAGGGGAAAAAAAGTAATTTTAGACCTAACATTTTCATACATAGGCCCAAAAAATTAAGCATTACACCAATTTTGATGACATGTTTCCATTAAAAGGGGTTATCTATAAGAATCCATGGCCCAACCCTTTTTGAATATTTTAATTAAATAGGATTACACACCTAAAAGATTTTTCCCTTTGGGGGAGGATTTACTGAGGGTTTCTGAATTGGAAGGGACTGTGTTTGCCTGTTGCAGATTGGGGAATTCATTTACTTTTTTGGGCTGTACTTGGAATCCATAAAAATGGAATAGAGAGAGCTTCACATGTTTGGCCACCTTTTAAATTTTTCATGGCCAGAATTTTTTTCAGAAACGCTTGATCATACTTCCAATAAAAGCCCATAAAGTTACCATAAGCTTGAGTATCTACCATATAACACTACATTTTCCTACAGGGGACATCAGCATTTGCTCGGTATCCTAACTTTAAAAGGGGTTTTTCTGATGAACAACCCATTTTTTGCAAAGCAAAGCCCCTTTGAAGGCATTTTGTTTAGACATAATATATATATATAATATATATATAATATATAAAATATATAAGCGTACAATAAGAAAAGTATTACAAAAGTCAAGAGGGTCATCACTTAAAAACTGGTAGCGTTGCTTCCTTTACTACCTTCCCTTTTTTTATATAAAAAGGGAAGCTATAAAATTTTTATAAGACTGTCTACAACACAAAAAAAAGAATTGGGGCTTGCAAAATTCTAGATCCCCCATCCTCTTTTCACCCAATTTTTTGTAGCATAGAACTGTCAAAAATTTCCACATACAGCATTAAAATTAATGGCACAGGATAAACAAGTGATAGATTTTAACCACTTAAAAAGACCTTGGACGATGCTATTTTCCCGGGTTTTTTGGGTTAACGCACCTGACATATGCTACGTCCGGGGAAACGTGCGAACCAAAACAAAGTTTTTCACATCGCGCGGTATGTCATCTGTATATTACAGCTGACATACCGCAGAATTGTCCCTAACCAGAGATCACTCCGGGGGAGTGATCTCTATGTATTGATTTCTATTATAAAAGTGATTCCCCTAAAGGGAAAAGTAAAAACAAGTGAAAAAGTAAACAAAAAATGAAAATGTAAAAAAAGTGTAAAAACAGTAAAACACAACACAAAAAATAAAATAAAAACATGTATACTGCCCTTTTACCCTTTATATATGTAAATTGACCAAAAAAAAAAATAGATAAAGTACACATATTTAGCATTGCCGTGTGCGTAACAACCTACACTATAAACATGTTAATGTTAATTAATCCACACGGTGAATTCTATTAAAACAAAACAATAAGGGCATGTCCCCACTGCACGGGGTTTTCGGACGGTTTTTTTAGCCGGTTTGCGGTTTTCGACCCCTGAAAAACCGGGCCCAAAAGAGCACAATTGTGCCTTGGAAACCCGGCACAGTCCCCCCGCGTTGGTTTTTTCCCCCCCCGGTTTTTTCGCCGGCGGGCCGGCGACAAAACTTTTAACATGCACAATTTTTCTGTCCGGTTTCCCGACGGAAAAATGTGCCCCCAATGGGGGGGGGAAGGGGGGTTCTCCGTCATCACGGAGAAAAGCCGCCCCCCGCCCCCGGTGGTTACGGCCGCAAAACCGGGCAAACCGGTATTTTCCACTGCCCGGGGTTTAAAAGGCCCCTAGCAAAAATTTCGTTTTTTTTTCATCCCGCAGCCAAACATTGGAAAAAAAAACTGATCAAAAAAAATAAAGTTTAAAAAACCCCAAAATGATGCAATTAAAAAAGTTTTGGGTTTATCCCACCCCAAAAAAAGGGCCCTTTCATACCCCTGTAAAAAAGAAAAATAAAAAAAATTAAAGGCTAATTTGAAATATGATGCCTAAATAATTTTTTTACCCATAAAAATACTTTTTTTAAAAGCACTTCAACATAAAAAAAAATAAAAAATTTGGGGGATCCTGTAATCAAATCTACCCCCAAAAATAAAACTTACTTGTTTACCCGGGTACTGCACAGTGATGCCCGTTAAAAATAAAAGTAAAAAACATACTAGGATTTCCCGTTTTTTTCTTCACCCGCCCTTTTAAAAAAAGGATTAAAAGCGATCAAAAAAAAAAACCTTGTCCCACCCCAAAAAAAAGAAAACAAAAAAAAACATTTAATCATCGGGGAAAAAACAAGCACTGCACAGCTCCTTTCACCGAAAAATAAAAAAAAGTTATTCCCAACTATGGCGATGCCCCAAAAAAATTCTTTTCCCGTTTTAATAAAAGTCTTTTAATTTTAAAAAAACCCAAAAAAAATAAAAAAGAAAAATTTCCCAAAATTTGGGGAGCGTGTAATCGTATCGAAAACCCGCTGAGTAAAAACTATTTTTCTTTTTAAAACCGCCCCGGTGACCACTGAAAAAAATTTAAAACAAAAACACAAACCAAGGGTTTTTGCATTTTGTTTTAAAAAGTTTCCAAAAACCTTAATAAAAAATTGAACAAAAGTCCCTGTAAACCCCCAATTATACCAATAAAAACATCAACTCATCCTGCAAAAAACATATATACCAAAATAAAAAAGTTTGGGCTCCCTACGATGAAAAAAAGGCATTTTTTTATAAACACATTTCTTTTGTTAAAAGAAAAAACAAAAAAAAAAACTATATAAAATTTTACTTTGTAATTCTACTGACCCCCATAGTGATTTTAGATGTAATTAAAACCACAGGGCAAAGGCTGTAAAACTGAAGCCCAAAAAACAAGGGCCGAACTGCATTTTTTCTTCCCCATTTTCATGGCCTAATGCTAAAAAAACTTTGGAACACCTGTGCACCCAAAATGCACAATACACCCCTAGTTGAGATGCATGATTGGTGTTGAATCCAAAATGGGGCGACTGTTTCACCTGTTCTGATACTTTGGGGGCTTTGTAAATGAGACATAGCACCCACCAATATCTGCGTTCCCAAAGCCAAATAACGCTCCCTCCCTTATATGCCCTGCCATGTTCCCAAATAGCAGTTTACAACCACATATAGGGTATTGCCGAACTTGGAAGAAATTGTGTATCAAAATTTGGGGGGCTTTTTTTCTAGGATTCCTTGTAAAAATGAAACATTTTAAGCTAAAATTTTCAGATTGTTGGAAAAAAAAAATTTTTAATTTTCATAGCCTAGTACTAAAAAAAATCATGTGTCACAAGAAAACAATCTCTGAATTACATGGATAGGTAAAAGTGCCAAAAAGTTATTCTCACATAAATTGACATATGTCAGATTTCAAAAACATGGCTGTGTTAGGAAGGCTAAAACTGGCTTGGTCCTTAAGGAATTAAAATAACTCACAGTATCAGTTCTTCTAATGTGTTTGTTTTAATAAAATACTTGATTGTTCCATTAACTGAAGACTCTGGGATATCCTTTTTTCCAAACCTTCTACTATTACTCTTCCTGGAAATTTATGAATAAATTGACAACTGCTTGTTACCGATTCCTTTGTTAATAAACAGTTGAAACCAGAAGTTTACATACAACATATAAAAAGACACATATGGATATTTTTCTCACTATCTGTCATGAAATTAGAATAAACCTTATCCGTTTTAGGTCAATTAGGATTACCAAAATTATTTATATTTTCCAAATGCCAGAATTATGAGAAAGAGAGAGATTTTTAAGTCATTTTTATTACTTTCTGCAAAACAAAAAAATTACTATGCCTTTAAACACTTTGGGACAGGCCATATAGAGACACACCTGTGAATGTATTTTTTATGCACATCAGAAACACCCTGCTTATGTGTGTAACATCATGGGAAAGTCTAAAGAAATTAGCCAAGATATGAGGAAGAGAATTGTGGACTTGCGCAAGTCTGGTTCATCTTTGGGTGTAATTTCCAGATACCTGAAGGTGCTTTGATCATCTGTATAAACAATTATACGCAAGTACAAACAAGTACAAACAAGATGGGAATGTCCAGCCATCATACTGCTCAGGAAGGAGATGGGTTCTGTGTCTCAGAGATGATAGTACTTTGGTCTGACATATGCATATCAACCCAAGAACAAAAGCAAAAGACCTTGTGAAGATGCTGGCGGGAGCTGGTAAGACTGTGTCATTATCCACAGTGAAACGAGTACTGTATGAACATGGGTTGAAAGCTATTACTCCAAAAGAAACATATAAAAGCCAGATTAATGTTTGCAAATTCACAAAGGAACAAAAACCTATGTTTTGGAGACATGTCCTGTGGTCCAACAAAACTAAAATTGAACATTTTGGCCATTATGTCCATCTTTACAATTGGATGAAAATGGGAGAAGCTTGGAAACCTAAGAGCACCATTCCAACTGTGAAACATGGGGGTGGCAGCATCATGTTGTGAGGTTTTTTTGATACAGGACGGACTGGTGCACTTCACAAAATAGATGGCATCATGAGGAAAGAAGATTATATGGCAATACTTAAGCAACATCTCAAGACATCAGCCAGGAAGTTAAAGCCTGGGCAGAAATGAGTCTTACAAATGGACAATGACCCGAAGCATACTGCCAAACTGGTTACAGATTGGCTTAACGATAACCAAGTCAATGTTTCGGAGTGGACATCACAAAGATCTGATCTCAATCATATTGAAAATTTATGTGCAAAGCTTAAAAGGCAGGTTCGAGCAAAGCGACCTACAAACATGGCTCAGTTACATCAGTTACATCAACTATTGTGAGAAGATTGTGGAAAGATATCCAAAATGTTTGACCCAAGTCATACCATTTAAGGGCAATGCTACCAAATACTCATGAAATTGTATGTAAACTTTGACTTAGTCAGAAAGTAAAAAAAAAATTTCTAAAAAATTCTCTCTATCTCCATGATTCTGTCATATGGCAATAATAAATAGTTTTGGCAATCCTAGATGACTAAGACGGGTAAAGGATTATATAATTTTATATATATATTACATATATATTTAAATAAATATAAATATAAGATATAATACTATATAATATATAATTCATATATAAAAATAAATTAAAATAAATTATATATATTCCTATATATAGATATATAATACTAATATATATATATATATATATATATATAAATATCTAGTGTTGGTCTTTTTATATAAAGTATGGTAACTTCAGGTTCAACTGTAAGAACATATTTTTACACACTGTCCAAATAGTGGTAACAGTGTTATACTATATACGGTAACACTGTATTGGCATGGAAATGTGAATGCTCAGTTAATAATGATCTTTATTTATATAGCACTAATATATTTCACAACCCACATTAGAATTTTAAGAATGGTTATAGTGTTACGAAAACACAGAACAGGCACAAGGGTACCAGAAGGCTGTTCTTGCAAGAGCTTCCAATCTGTGAGGGAGTAGGAGTAAGACAAAAGGTGAAAAGTGCAATGGGTTTCCACACAATGGTCCAGCCATGTTTCAAAAATATGGGGTAGTTTGAATAAAAAGTGGATGAACCTGCCACCAAAATAGAACATCTATATACATGTTCCTGTGAGTATCTAAGTACATGGAGTGTCAGGAATGTGTGTGCCTGGAAATGAGGGGCCAGCAATAGGGATGTTGGTTACCCTGCCTGAGAAGATGTATTCTCAGGGATCTCTTAAAACTTTGAGGATTATGAGTAGTGTTGAGCGATTACGTTGGCCCAACGACCTCGGACAATGTACGAATGTCACCATCATCGACCAAGATAGTCGATAGCCGATAGCATATTATGTTACACGATACCATTAAAGTCTATGGCGAGCAACAACACCTCATTCATTACACCCAAACAGTTGCTGAAGAAGGCGGACTAAACAACCACAACATTCAACATTTGAATGAGCAACATCTTAGGTCAACACACAATATTGATAAAAAGGCCACAGAAAAAAAATCACACACCATTCCTAACCCTTTCTTGTAACCACAGCCCAATGACGCCTTAAACTGGCATCACCCACAAATTAAAAAGTGCCAGTAAGGCAGTATGATATTCCAACCATCATTTTATTTGAACTGACGATTGAATAATCCCTGTTCTGGAACGCAGCAAGAGCCCCAAACTAGCATGAACCCTCAGGATTAAAAAAGTGCCAGAAAAAGAGTCTTTCAACCACCATTATAAGTTGAACTGGACATTGACAATATCAGTCCTGTAACCGCAGAATGACATTAAACCAGTCCTGAACCACAGATTAAAAAGTGCGGTAAAAAGGAGTACTACAACCATCCACCATTTAGTTTCCACTGGAACTTGAACTATAACCTGTCCTGGGCCACCAGCATGAGCCCCAAACCTGCATACCCCCAGATAAAAAGAGCCTGAAAATAGGAGTCTTTTCACCACCATTTAGTTCACTGGACATTGACTATACCTGTCCTTGGCCACAAAATATGCCCCAAACCTGCAATGACCCCCTCGTTTAAAAATAGCCGGAAAAAGGAGTCTATCAACACCCTTTATTGTGAAATACTGGACATTGACTATAACTGTCCTGTACCGCAGCATGACCATTAAATGTCTGACCCACAGAATTAAAAAGTGCCGAAAAAGGAGTCTTTCAACCACCAATTTTAGTTTCACGGACATGACTATACCTGTCCTGGGCCACAGAATGAGCCCCAAACCAGCCATAACTCCCATATTCAAAAGTACCGGGAAAAGGAGTCTTTATCAAACACCATAATAGTTCACTGGACATAGACTATACCAGTCCCAGGCCACAGCATGAGCCCCAAAACCATGCATGACCCCCACATATAAAAAGAGCCAGGAAAAAGGAGTCATTCACCACCATTTTAGTTGAACTGAACAATGACTATACCTGTCCCTGGGCCCCAGCAAAGCCCCAAAACCTGCAAGACTCCCAGATTCAAAAGTGCCGGAAAATGGATCTTTCAACCACCATTTATAGTTCACTGGAAACATTGACTATACCAGGTCCAGGGCCACAGCATGAACCCCCAAACCTGCATGACCCCAGATTAAAAGGCCGGAAAAAGGAGTCTTTCAACCACCATTTTAGTTTCATCACTGGACATTGACTATACCTGTCCTGGGCCCACTAGCATGAAGCCCCAAACCTGCATACCCCACATTTAAAAAGGTGCCGGAAAAAGAGTCTTTCAACCACCATTTTAGTTGAACTTGACCATTGAGACGATATCTGTCCTTACCGCATAAAGACCATTTAAACCGAGTCTATGACACCACAGATAAAAAGTGCCGGAAAAAGGAGTCTTTCAACCACCAATTATATTTTCACAGGACATTGACTATACCAGTCCTGGGCCACAGAATGATCCCCAAACCGTGCATTGACTCCCAGATTCAAAAGTACCCAGGGAAAAGGAGTCTTTCCACACCACCATTTAGTTCACTGACATTGACAACACCTTCAAGGGCCCCACAGCATGACCCCAAAAACCTGACATTACCCCCCCACATTTAAAAGTGCCGGAAAAAGGATCTTTCAACCACCATTTTAGTTGAACTGGACAATGACTATTCAGTCCTGTACCGCATAATGAACCATTAAACCTGTCTGGCCCACAGATTAAAAAGTTCCTCTAAGGAAAAGGCGACCTTTCAACCACCATTTTTGTTGTACTGGAACATTGACTATAACCTTCCTGACCGCATATGACCATTAAAGCCTGTCTGACCCCCAAATTAAAGTGCCTGGGCAAAAGGAGTCTTTGAACCACCATTTTAGTTATAAATTACTTTACCTATATCTGTCCCTGTACGCAGAATGACCATTAAACCTGTCTGACCCTACAGATTAAAAAGTGACCGGAAATAGGATTCCTTTCCAACCACGCGATTTTAGTTTACTGGACATATACTGTCCCTGTCGCTGGGAGCGCTTGCCCCTTCCGTATGAGTGGCGGACCAGATTGAGTCTTCACATGGAAAATACTGGTGGTTAACGCTTCACCTGTTACAACCCAGTTGCCCTTTTGCTTGGCATACTTTTTTCTCATTTTCCTCAACGTGCTGGGGAGGCAATTGTCATCTGACTTTGTTCTCTGTCCGTGTCTCCATACTCCAAGACCTCTGAATAGCCAACAACTGGTCAAGTTTTTCCTATATCCACCCTTGTACAATTCAGAGGAATTCTTTTACCAGCTATTTTGTACACGCAAGTTTTGTTTAGTAGATTAATTCTATAAAACACATTTTTAAAATAGGATGTAATCCAACCATGTCCTTTGTTTCTCTTTTTTTAATTGTATTAAATGGGTTGTCCTCAATACAGGGATTGATAGCTATGTAAGAGACATGTGCAAAAACAAGTCCATTTGAGCAATATGTGTCCATTAACATTGATCTAACCAAATCCTGTTACAGACAGCACCATCACCCTGAGCCAACCATGACAAATGTTGAAGAACAAATGTCTGTTATAAACAACAATTAATTTATAATAGGACTTATAGTATAGCTTGCATTTCAAAGCAAAATGCCCCCAAAAAATTTTAAAGCATACCCTTGAGCCACTTTGGACAAATGTTAAAAAGGAACAAATGCTGTTTTAACACACAATTTTTTTATAATAGGACTTATAGTATATATGCTGCATTTCAAAGCAAGAATGCCCCAAAAATTTAAAGCATGACCCTTGAGCCACTTTGGACAATGTTAAGAAACAAATGTCCCTGTTAGAAACACATTCTTTAATAATAGGACCTGTATAAAAGCGTGTGGCTGCATTCAAAGCAGCATAACCCAAAAAATTATAAAAATGAACTTCTTACTCAGCCACTGTTAAAAATTTTGAGGGAGAAATTGCACTTAGAAGCCACATAACAGTTCCAAAGACCATGATTATTGCTGATCACACATCAACATAACCCCAAAAAATTATAAATAATGATGACTATCTCAGCCACTATTAAAAAAATTGTCGAGGGAGAAAAGTCCACTTAAAAACGCTCTATTTCTGTTCCAAAGGACCATGATTTATTGCTGTATCTTTCACAGCTCCCAACCCCAAAAAATTAAAATATGACTTTCTTTCTCAGCCACTAATAAAAATTGTGAGGGAGAAACCACTAAGAATCCCAAATCTGTTTCCAACGGACCACTATTAATGCTGTATCTCACAGCAACATACCCCAAAAATTATAAATATACTTCCCAGCCACAGTTAACAAATTGTGAGGAGAAATGCCACTTAAAGCCCCATTTTTTGTTCGAAAGGGACCACGAATATTGCTGTAGACTCAGATCAACATGACCCCACAAAAATTAATAATAAGACTTCTCAGCCCACTGTTTAAAAATTGTGAGGCAAACATTACCCCAAAACCATTGACAAATGCGAAAAATTCTAAAGATGAAGAGAGTAAATTGAATAACGGTGTTTGTCAAATGAAAACCTTGCTGTCTTTTACATCTCCTCACAGCAAAACCACAACTGTTGGGAAAAGAGAATAAAAATTGCAGTAAGAATGATCATATTAAAAAAAAAATTTTTCAAGAGGACCATTCTGTTGAAGAGAATGTGAAGAAGACCGGCAACTAATCTGTGACCACGTCAAATGGGGGCCACAACAAGACAAGAATCCAAAGCAGATTCATCTTGATGAAAGTCAAACTACTCCACATTATCAGTGAAAAGCCGGATGCGTATATGTCTGTAACTGTCTCCTTCAGCTGTGCTGAAGGTTCCTCTCATATAAATGACGCTTGCAGCACGTGCAGGACAACGACCTCTAAGGCGTGGCGAGCGAGCTCGGGCCATTTCTCCATTTTGGATACCCGAAAACTATTAGGGGCTTCCGGAACACATACAAAAACATCGGTGTGTTTGAGAACGCAGATATTCGTGCACCATGAACCTAAAGCTGGTCTACTGGTGTGGATGTGTGCCCTGCATTGCATGCTTTGGTGAGGTGGTAAATAAAGATTGCCAATATGGTCACCCAATAGAGCTACTGCCACCGTTGCCTGCTAGCTGCTGCGCCGCTACGGCTGCTTTGCACTCTACTGCTGTCACAGTTCGCTGATAGTTTGTTTCACACCGAGACATTTGGGGAACGTTGAAGCATTCGCACCAGATGTCACCATTGATCAATCAGAAAGGTCTTCCCATTTCCTGAATTAACTCTCTATTTGGGTGGGTGGAAGGAAACTGCTGTGTTTTGTATTGTACCGGTGATCCAGGCGGTTGGCCCACCCAGATAACTAGTTGTTCATCATTTGTGATGGCCTTAAGCGAGGATCATAGTTGGAGGAATGGAGCAGCCAAGCCACCACATTGAGAGATGGTGCCCATGTTTTCCCAAGCAGTCAGTAGAGGGCACTAGCAAACTGATCTTTCATCGATCTTCCCCTCTGCCTCAAATTCGCACCAACCTCTTTCCAAGTCAGGGATGTCGGTAATGTCGGTGTCAAGGAAAACCTTCCTCCTCCTCACCCCTGCCTCCGGCACAGCTTCAAAACACACGCCCTGACTTGAGCCTGAGATGATGCACCCTGAGAGCTGATGCGCCACCTGCCCAATCTACTGGACCCCGAACCACTGCCAATGAAGAACCGATAAATTGTGAAACTGTCGGGCCTTGTGATTTGACCGGATTAGAAAGGCTCCTTTCCTGCATCTGTGTAAGTCCCACCTCCTCCGTCCTGGCGGGAACGTGTTAGTTCAGAGTGTCCCAAACGATCGATTTCCCAGAACTAAGATCACCACAATGTCTCATGCTGACAAGGGCATTGTCCCGCCCTGACCATTTGGTGGCTTCTTCACAAAACTGCAAGATTGTGCAGAGCACTTTTACACCTGCCTCCCACTCCTCGTGGCTCAACACCCCCGAGGACCGCAACCGCTCTTGTCAGGCCATTGTCACTTCGGATACATGCGTAATGGCATAGCGCTGCTGCCACAATCTCTGGAGCATGTGGAGAGGTTTGAATTCCAGCGTGTACCAACGTCAACAATGAGAAAACGGTTGACGGGGAGGCCGAGCTGATGCTTCAACGCAAGCCAGGCGGGACGAAGCAGAGTTGCAAACGGCGGTAAGTTGCGAACTTAGACTACGATCCTTCACCTCAGCCAGACCATAACGGTAGCTCTTTAGAAATTTTCTGACGACAAAGGTTCATGACAAAGTGCCAGGCAAGGGATGGCACCGCCTACCGACTTAGGGCGGCCAGCAATTTCCCGCCCGATATCGCACTACCCCCTGGCCTGGCACAAGGTTCTTGGTACCCAGCCAGCGCACGGGTCTCGTTGCGGAGTAGAATGTCCACAGCACCTTGATTCTTGTGTGGTACGGTCTCCAAACAGATTAATTATAAAACACGGCCTTGTTTCTCAGTGTCCATTTGATTCCAAGAGGACCTAGGGGAAAGAACCCAGCACCATTCCCTGCGGTATATATGAAGAGCGTTCCGCCGAGCCCTTAGAGCCACCGTCACCCCCAGAAGACCATCCACCCAGCCTCACCCCAGTGAGCTGACACATGAGATATAGGTCGGCCTTATGGCGTGGGCATCTAGTCCATGTGTCGGTGGTCAATTGACTTTTCCGGCCACAGAAGCAGACAACGCGCTAGAAATATTAGATGAACACGTGTGGCAGGCCAGGTCAGGGACGCTTTTCAGGCAAAGAAAGCCTGCACGGCATCTGTAATTGGGGCAGGCAAGGGCCATGACGTGGCGGAACCCATCATTGTCCAACCAGACTGTGAAAGGCAACATGTTCCCAAGGCAAAAGCCTGGCAAAGCCGAACATTCAGGCTTTTTGGCTTTGAGATGGTTGTGGTTAAAGTGTTTCCCCAACAACTGTTTCTTCTGCTCCCAAACCTGGGGGGGAAAGACAGAAGGCTGGCCTGCTATACTGGGCCGCTGTACCGTCGTGCAGTTGTCAAACTGGCTAAAGTAGAAGGGGTAGGATATGTCTCTTGGAGGTGCTCGTGGAAAACTCGGAGCAGACGATGGAGGCTGAGGGGAGCGTGAACCCTGCAACATGAGACTCTTGAGAGACATGGGCAGCTGAGGAACGCATAGTGGAGGCGGAGAGGACGTAGAGCGGAGACAGAGGGTGTAGAACAGTGTTTGAGGCCCGGGGTCGTCTGGCACTATAATGGCCAAGTTTTTTGCCTCCATTTAACTCATGCAATCGCTAGCATGGGACTAGACATGTTGGTGGTGGTTAACCACCTAAGGTTACTTGCCTCTACTATGTCGTTTAAGGCAATGGCGCGGATATGACCTCGCTGAGGGTGAATTAGAGGCTTCTCAAAGAAGGCTCAGGCTTGAGAGGTCCTTCGGACCATTTAGACAGCTGATAAGCCGAGGACGGGGTTTGCGCAGGACCGTGGCTGGCGGAATCATAATCAGACGGACTTCTGCTACGTACCCGCCTCACACATTATTGAGGTGCCGGGACCCGTTACGACACAAGCCCCATCGACCTACACACCACGTCCAGTGATGAATCGCTCGGAGCAAGCAGAATTGCTGCAGCAAAGACCACGTTGGATCCGCAATGTCCGTCATCATCATCACAACACAGGTACTTGTCTCCTGACATTCTGCAACCGGAGCTGCGGCTACAAGCAAGAGGGCCTGCAAGGCGTTGCCGACCGCTTCCGGTGATTTTTGCTCGATTGACCGCATCCTTCACCATCCTCAGAACTGGCATCAAGTAAATGTGGGCATCATAGCAGAGAAAATCATCCTCTTTGGCCTCTTGATCTTAACAAGCCTTCTGACCCCAACCGCATTTGACCATCAAGAGGCTTCAGAAAATGATTATCCACAGGGTGGGGTACACGGAGTATGAACATTTGGCAGCTTCATGTTGGACGGAATGCTGGTGATGCCTGATTACGACAGTTTTTTGCCGTGACTTGGGAGGACGCAGGAGGTGAAAGCCAGCTGGATGCAGGTTGCAATAACCACTGAAGGACAGATTGTGCGCGCCTGTACGACTACTGAGATTCACAGGCCTGACCCAGCTATGACAGGCCTGACGTCCCTCGCCACTGACGATCCTGCTGGCATGCTGTTGTCGCCAGCACTGGAAGGAGCACCTTCTCTCGTTACCTCTACCTCCAAGTCCTACCCCCACTTTGCTCGCTTACCACCTAGAATTTCGCTCCAATGATTCAGAATATACAATTTGGAGAATGGTAAGGAAGGGTTTGGAAAGTCTCTTATTAAAAGACGGCAAATCACAGCTATTCTCAAATCCTCAAATCAAAACAAAATAGCTGATTCCAAATATAACTGTCAAAGTAGATCTATCAACAAAGCGCCCTGCGCCAAAGTGAAAAAACCAACGTATCCTGAAATGTATTCTGGATAATACAAGGTATTTTTTGGACTCTTTTAATTCACCTGTGGTGACTACAAATTGCTGTATTCAAATTTAACAGCAAAGTAAGATCGATCAACAAAGCTGGGCCATGCGCCAAAGTGAAAAAACATGTATCTGAAATGTATACGGATAATACAAGGTATTTTTGGCACCAATCAATATCCCCTGTTTTGACTGACACAATTGCTGTATTCAAATATCACAGCCAGTAATCAATCACCAAAGCTGGCCTGCTCCAAAGTGAACAAAACACGTACCAGAAAAGTATTCGGATAATACAAGGTATTTATGGCACCTATCAATTCACTTGGAGACTTAAAATATGCAGTATACAAATTTAAACTGCAAAAGTAGATTAAATTAATAAAGCAGGCCTCGCCAAAGTGAAAAAAAAAACACTATCTGAAATGTATTTGGATAATACAAGGTATTATGGCACCTTTCCAATTCACTGTGGTCGACTAAAAAATGCTGTATTCACATTTAAGTACAAGGTGCACTCAATGAACAAAGCTGTAGTGCGACAAAAGTCAAAAAACACGTAACTGAAATTTATTCGGAATAATACAAGGTATATTTTGGCAACTTATCAATTCACCTGAGGTAGACGACAAAATAGTGCAGTAATCACATTTAAGTGCAAGTGCCCTCAATGAACAAAGTTTTAGTGTGCCAAAGTCACAAAGACACGTATCTGTAATGTATTCGGATAAAATAAAAGTGTATTTATTTGGGCACTTCAAATCCACCTGTTGTGAACTACAAAATTTCATGCAATCACAATAATTGCACGTTCCTCAATGAACAAAGCTGTAGTGCCCAAATTGAAAAAACAACGTAGTCTGTAATGGTCTTCTGTTAATAAATGGTATTTTTTGGCACCTATCAATTCACCTTTGTAACTACACAATTGCCTGAGATTCAAATTTAACTGCAAGGTGGTGCTCTATCAACCAATACTGACTGGGCAAAAGTGCAAGAAAAACTTATCTGTAATTTAATCGGATCTATAAAAGGTATTTTTTGGGCACCTTTTCAATCACCTGTGGTGACTACAAAATTGCTGCATTCAAATTTAACTGCAAGGTGCCTCAATGAAACAAATCTGACTGTGGCAACAAGTGCAAAAAACCACGTAACTGTAATTATTCGAATAATACAAGGAGTATTATTGGCACTATCAGACAACCAGTGCTGACTACAAAATGTGCTGGATTCAATTTTTAACTGCAAGGTAGAATATGAACAAAGTGGCATGGCAAAATTGAAAAATGAACACCAATCCTGAAATTTATACCTAAAAAAAAAGTGGATGTTTAGCACCTACAAAGAGACCTGCAGTTACTAGAAAATATGTGTAATCCTAATAAAGAGTTCAGATGCCCAATATCCATGGAAATATTTCACTGAAAAACTGTAAATATAAAAGCTTTGCAGTGCAATGGTCTACACTAAGTCTATGAGTGAACTTTATCCAGTATTCTATATAGAGCTTGTCTTGTGTCCGCCCCGCGGGCCCCCCCCCCCTTTCCGCTTCCCCCCGTGACCTTTACAGCGTATAATTCTCCTTTAAAATTCTTCTACCTAACTACATAAAAACTACCAAGCTCTAATCTACAAAATTGTAGATCACAAGCTAACAGTATAGCAATCTCAATTAAGAAATAGATTAATTTCGCTGAGCTGTTTGAACACAAGCAGAGCACACGTCCTTCTGCTCTGAGATGCTGAGAGACACTGAGGCTGAACAGGAAACTCTGTTCTATGTAAAACGAGGTCATGTGATTTTTCCAGCCAATTGCAACCATACACATCCCAGTCATGACGTTGCACAAACATCTCACCCTGCTCTATTCTGTAAGCTGATTTGCTGGCCGCCAAAATGACAGGACGCGCCGAAAATGGTGCAATATTAATAGATGATGCACAGATTTTAACCTAAATTATCGCATGATCTAAAAATTTCGATCAAAATAAAAAAGTTGCCGATTTCAACTTTGTCGATAATAATCGCTCAATACTACTCTGCATCCATCCAGATTGCCATCATGACATCTCCCAAAAACTTGTCCCTGGAGATTTAGGTTTGATCATATGGGCAAGCATGTTCCATAGAACTGGTGCGGCACATGCTTGGAAGCAAACATGAGAAGTTTTGATGATTGAGTCATTTAATCTAAGATCATCAGCTGAGCAGAGAGACCGGGTAAGGTGTTAGACAATGGTAGATAGAGATAAGAGAGATGTAATGAGTGCAGCACTGTGGAGAGCTTTATAGATAAAAGTGATTAGTTTATTTTTTATTTGTTACTGAAGGGCAGTGACTGACACAGTTTAGAGGCATCAGTATAGCAACTGAAAAGAAAGATGATCCTGACTGCTGCATTCAGGACAGATTGGAGAGGGGAGAGTTTACAAAAAGGTTGACCAATAAGCAAGGAGTTACAGTAGTAGAGACAAAAAAGTACAAGGGTGACAGTGAGATTTTCCACCGTAAGAAAAGAATGAATTCTTGAGATGTTTTTCTTGAGATGTAAGGGATTGAATATAGAGAGTGAAGGACAGATTAAAATCTAGTATAACCCCAAGACATAGGACCTGCAGCTTAGAAGTTACAGTATTACCACACGCTGAAACAGAAATAGCTGGTTTGTTTAGTCGATGGCAGAATGTCAAGAAGTTTAGTTTGAGTGAGGTTTAGAGTAAGATAGAGAGAGAACGTTAATGTCAAAGACAGCAGACAGAAAATCATTGGTGTTTTGTAGCAGGGTAGGACTGATTTCATGGAAGAGGTATATTATTGAGTGTCGTCAGCGTAGAGAGGATACTAAAAGTCAAATCTGGTGATGGTTTGTACAATGGGGGCTGTGTAGAGTGAAAAGAGATGAAAACCTAGAACTGATCCCTGAGGAATCCCAACAGCACGAGGAAGAGGAGAATCAAAAGAACCTTTTAAGTGAGACACTAAAGAAGCAGTCAGAGATGTATGGTGAGAAGTTAAGGGATGGGTCAGTAGACAGCAGTACAGAAAGGGGTCCAGAGTGGGCTTTTTTTAGTAAAGGGGTTATGACTGCGTGTTTGAAGGAGGATAGACAGATCTCAGTAGAAAGAAAAAGGTTAAAGATTGCAGTTAGGTGACAAATTACAGCTGGTGAAAGGATTTGGATGAGGTGAGAGGGAATGGAGTCAATAAAGCAGGTAATGGGGTGAGCGGAATACAGAAGCCTGGACAATTCTTCTGTCATTGGTTTAACTATTGACAGCAGACTAGAGGAAGTGCAGAATGGGACATTAGGGATATTACTTGGGGACTGAGATATGATGTCTTTCTAGATACTCCTAATTTTATTTTCAAAGTGATTGGCCAGGTCCTCAGCATACGTGTGACTGGATCCTGAGTCCTTTTAGGTTATTATGTAACGGTGAGATTAGGGAGGTGAAATAGTCTTATTTGGCATGGTGAAGGGCAGTGTGATAAGTCGTTATCAACAATTTGTTATGGGGATTCTCTACAAATAGCTTTGACTTTCTCCACAGCTGTTCAGCACACCTGAAATATTGCTGAAGAAACCAAGTTTGAGATGTGTGCCAAAGCTGCCAGCGTTTGCCTCTGGAGGTACGGGATTTAAGTGGTGCAGCTACATTCAAGGTGGTTAAGAGCATTTCATTGTTGTTTAACAGGCAGGAATGGACAGGAGATAGAGGAGATTGGGGATACTGATGACTGTATGGTGTCTATGAGTGAAGGAGATAAGGTTATGATCACAGAACACAAAAAGAGAATTAGCAAAGTTTGAAAATAGGCAGAGCTAGCACAAGACCAGATTAAGTGAGTTCCCATCCTTGTGGATGGGGCAATCTGTAAATTGTGAGAGGCCAATGGAAGATGTTAGTGAAAGAAAATAAGAGGCAGAAGGAGATATGAGGCTTTCAATAGGGATTTTGAAATCACCCATGATATGAGTGAGTATTTCAGTAGAGAGGAAATGAGGAAGCCAGACAGAAAAATTATCAAGAAACTGTTGGGTGAGCCAATGGGTTGGTATACAACAGCCAATCGTAGAGAAAAGAGTCGAAAGAGTCTGAAGATGTGAACCTCAAAGGAGAAGAAAGTGGGCAAGGGTGTGGGAGGAATGACTTGATATGTACATTGGAGAAAGAAGTATGCCAATTCCTTCAACCTCGGTGATATGTAGGCCACCATAGGTTAGAGCAGCAGGGGGAAGCAAGGAAGCAGTGTTAGATGTTTCATACATTTCCATAAGAAATACAAGAGGAGTACTGTACTAAAAAGCATCCAAAGTGAAGATGCTCTGGATTTATTATTTCATGTGAAATAGCAGTATTTATTAGAATGGACAAGTCTGGGAATCCTCTTTAAAAGGAATGCATAGATTCAGAGCAAAGCTTAGGTTTTCATTTTGGTGGAGAATAATCCTTTAATCTGGTTATCAAGATTGAATGAGAAAAGGCCATAAGATCTACAACTTCTATATCCTGAGTTTATTAACAATTGAAGCCATGACAGTTGGGTCAAATACACTATTATAGTTCTTTTAACCTGTTCCTAACCTGTTCCTAACATGTACTTACAACTAAACAATTGTAATACTTATGTAGCTGTTTAAAATATCTAGATCCAGTCGTATGGTAATTTTGGGATGAAAAATAAGATATTCCTTTAGGGCAGATTGGTTCTCGCCTTATGGGTTCCAAAATCTGATGGACATTTGTCTTTTTTTAAACTGTATTAATTAACTATGCAACGTATGTGACAAACATTTACAACACAAAGCAAGAAGTGGGCATAGTACTGACACAAAGGGATTGGTGGTAACTTCCTTCTAACCCCCCTTTACACTTCAAAATGATTTTGGGATGCCAACTGGTTGGCAAAAAAGCCAGGGATCTAAAGTAAATCATTAGATGTGCCATGTTATTACTTCTATTATATCTGCTACTTCATGGTTTTGGGTGTACAGACCCATTTTCTTTTAATTTTTCATGAAAAATAATGAAAAAATTAACCATAAGTAAAATTATCACATCTAGAAAATTTTAATCTATTAAACTTAATTTACCTCAAACAGTTAACACTGTTTAAAAAAAATGTGGTAAAACTCCAGAAAATAAAATCCCCCAAAAATTTCCACCGCTCAAATAATTGTTTTCTATAATAATATTAGACAATAATATTATAATAATAGCTTTATTCCCCAATACATTAACCCTTTAAGGCACCATGACATGCATGATGATCACATAAGCACACGAGCTGTGCCAGCACGATTGCTAGGGGAACACTGCAGTTACTGACAGCTAGGCTCCTGCTGTAATGGCTGGAATCAAAAATAAGGCCAATCCGGATCATTTAACACCTTACATGCCACTCTCACTATAGCGACTGGGCATCTAAGTAATTTGACAGAGGGAGACAGCTCTCTCTCCTGGTGAACGCGATTGGCAAGGCAACCAGGAGACTAATGGAGAACCCAATGTCTGCTATAGATTTACACCTATTAGATTATGCCAGAAGCATGGCTTAATAGATTTTCTGCCCATTTTACACTGACAGACAATAATGTTTTTGGTATACTGAGTATACTAAAGGTTTATATAAGTGAGCAAAGGATCACAATTAGAGATGAGCGAATCGATTCTAACAAAGTGGAATTCGTTTTGAATTTCAGTTAAATTTTGATTCTGAATGAAACGAAGTTCATGTTGATTCATGGTAACGAATCTAAAATGGCCGTGAGCACATGCCGTGACGTGGGGCAATGAACTATGGGAGGAAGAAAGGAATACCCTCAGTGACATGTGCAGACAGGCAGCCAATCAGCAGCCAGCCAGCTTCTGTGATGTCACAGCCCTATAAATAGGACAGCCATGTTAAATTCTGCAACTTGTCACTTTGTCTCCTATGCACAAGCATCTCTCTATAGCAGCACTAGATCACTCTCTGTGCAAAATACTTCCTATTTTCTAGTTACTGGGGTGAAAGACCTTCACAGGTTTTTGTCATATACTCATCTGTTCCTGAACCAATGTTTTTTTATTTTGGAATATTACTATCTGTGGCAAAGTGTTAATTTTTTCACTTATTGTGGGGAACTCTGTGTCAAATCCAGTGTGTGTATGTCCGCCTACATTCATCTGAAATCCATCCAGTTCAGTCTTTTGGGGTAATGCTATCTGTGGCAAAGAGTTATTTTTTCACTTATTGTGGTGATTCTGTTAAATGCTGATACATTTAGAACCTTACTCCCCCGAAAGAGTGGAGAAGGTGTCGGCAGTAATTTTGCATTGCATCAAGGATCATTTTGCCCTTCCTTTGATCCTTCAGTGTCCACTTTCATTTCGTCAATAATCCATCAGTATTGTTAAAGCCAAAAACAAACTGGAGTAAATGGAATCTGTGCTTCTGTGTTTTGTATCCACTCCTGCTTTTGGCTACCTAATCATCAGACAATCCTGATGCAAACAAAGCACCATGTTATACTGGCCTTACAGCTTCTATGAATACACAATCGGTTGTGTTTGCCTTTTCATTCCTTCCGACAGATTAAAAGAAGGGGAAAACAAAACATGTGGCAATATCATACAGTGGTGGAAGGTGGAAACAGCATTAGGAAACCACAGGGTAGTCGAGTGAGAGAGTGGTCAGTTGATGGCAGCATGAGTAGTTCACAGAGTGGCACAATGACAGATTGTGGCGGTGACAGCAGCATGAGTAGTATACAGAGTGGCACAATTACATAATGTGGAGGTAGAGGCAGCAACAGCGGCAGCATCAAGCTGGAGAGAGGCACAAGGACATAATTTTGAGGTGGCAGCAGCTAGGTGACATAATAAGGAGGTGGCGGCAGCAGCAGCATCAAGCCAGAGAGTGACAAGGTGGCATAGCCTGGAGGGGACAGTAGCAGCAGCAGCATGAGGAGACCTGAGTTTTGAGGTGGCAGCAGCATCAGAAGTCTACATAATGGCCCAGTGAAAGGTGGGGAGGTGGGTAGCAATACCAGTCCCTGGTAAAGATGGTGGGTGGTAGAAGGAGCAGTTAACAGCAGATGTGTGGCATCGGGCAGGTGGCAGCATCAGAATAGCAGCTGAGGCAGGTAGCCCGAGGAATCCAGTCTCATGTGTCAAAGTTTGGGTGAGGTGTCATGGCTGATCTAATCTGATGCATCAGGCATTGGTGTGTGGAAATCCTGTCTGATTCATGCCTGATTCATCTTGACATAGATTAGTCTTTCCACATTTCGGGTGGACAAGCCAGTTCTCCTTGGGGTAACTATGGCCCCCACTGCACTGACTCTCCACCTCTCCAACTCGACTTGGCACAAGCAATCAGTTCTCTAAATGGTGCAGAGTCCACCACTTGAAAAGGGAGGGACTGCAGTGCCACCAACTTGGACAGGGGCTTGTTCAGCTTCTGCGCCTTACGATGACTGGATGCATACGACTGTCTCTTAGCAATTGCCTCAGTGAATGACTGCTGGTGTGATGAGTGGCCAGGAGTATGTGGACCGGTAGATGATGGGAAGGACAGACCACTCCCTTCGGCAGAGGTGGTGGAGCCTTGACTGCCTGAAATGGGATGCGTGCCAACCGCTGGGTGCTGCTGCTGTTGCTGCGGCAGGATGGCCCACCACATCTGAGACACGTTTCTCCCAGGCCACTGGATGGTGACGCTGCATATGTTGACGCAGGGCCGTGGTGCGAACATTAGGTCACTGGCCACGATTCACTCTCTGCGCACAGATTCTACCTTTACCCACAGGAGTTTCACCATCTTAGCGAAAAAAGTAACTCTTTGGCGCAGAGAACAATATCCCAAAATAATAACCTGCCTGTAATGGAGATGTGTGTACGTGAGAAATAAACACTGTATTTCAAACATAGTTCACCACAATAAGTGAAAAAGTAACTCTTTGTAGCTCTACATGTATCAGTGTTTAACAGAACAGATTCTGTGATAATCTGTGGAATCATCTGATGATGGTGTAAAAGGAGTGCGCTCTTTGCCACTATGGTGGGATCTTGAACCTCTGCTCAGGTCTTTCTAGCTGGCGCTGATATTACTCTGTCAGGCTGCGTTCCCACTTCAGTTATTTTGTCAGTTTTGACCCCGTAACTGCCCAGATAAGTGAAATGTCATACTAAATCACAGCATTGTTTCAGTACCAAACCACGGTCTGTATGCATAATTTCTGCATGGCAAAATGTTCTACAACACCATAAAGTCTCTCTGCAGCCAGGAAATAGCTGTTTTTTAACGCAATTCATCGCGAATAAATTCAGAACGAACCGAATTTTTAGGAAAACTTGGACGAATCACAATAAAAAATCCCTTAATGGGACTAAAAAAAAAAGGAAAATAAAAA
The DNA here is from genome assembly GCA_025379985.1 of Phyllomedusa bahiana. Taxonomy (NCBI): domain Eukaryota; kingdom Metazoa; phylum Chordata; class Amphibia; order Anura; family Hylidae; genus Phyllomedusa; species Phyllomedusa bahiana. The sequence continues at coordinate 75,571 of JAODAL010012756.1, forward strand.
TAAAGTAAACAAAGTGCAGTGTGAAAAAAATGAAAAAATGATAAAATGTTCTGATGTTTGAAAGGTGTCGCTAGAAAAAATAAATAAAAATTAAAATGGGTGGTTATTTAGGCCAAGTTAAATGATACAATAAATGGTGCCATCAAAATTATAACTTATCATCGGGAAAAAAAAGCCCACTTACAGTATTCTTTAACAACTCAATGGTCATTAAAATGGAAAGGGAAGTAAACAACAAGTACCTCATTATAAAAAGGAACATACTAGTAACTGGCAATCCTTTTCTGACAAAATACAGCACCCTCAAGTGACAATATGCAATAACTCAATAAATAACAATCAATGCATGACATTTATGCTAATGATAAGGTGACATCATTGGTACAGGAGTGATGTATGTGATGATATAAAGGAAACACGTCATATAAATTATGCTGCCCTCACTGAAGACAACATAGGCTAGTGAGCGACATACTGTTTCCAGCAGTATGTCACTTATTGTGTAATGTACATTAGTTTTCTAGCATATGATGCTCAAATCTGGCAGCATGTTCTTCAAGAGATGGGTCTATTTAACTCAAGTGCTAGCCATGTCCCCACCACATTTTAAGCCTTCTACCTATTCAGATTAATATGCAGAATCAGCAACTGTTGGGCATGGCTAGTGATGAATGAGTGTGGCTAATACCTGCTCAAGATTTAAGTGGAATTATCTATGCTGCCATATTGAAACATAAAATGTTCTGTGACTACATTACATGATAAGTGACAGACCTGAGGGGCAGCATACCCTATGTGATATGTTCCCTTTAAGTAGCTATTATGATAGAAGCATTACTACAGTGCGAGAGAATATTTTCATTAAATAATCTGTAATTGTTATTGGATTTCGGTCTCCTGACAGGTCTGTTTTTGTAAATACTTGTATTCCCCATATATGTTGGAACACATTTTGTTGTATTTGTTGTATCTGCGTTGTATTGTTATGTATTATGTCAATTCTCCTAGAAATGTATTTAAAAAAAACAACATTTTATGAAAAGAGCTAAGTTTAAATATTACTAATTTATGAGAAGTACAAGTATTTATTAAAAAAGACCTGCTAGCAGAGTGGAAAAAATCTCTTTATTACTATTTATATTGGCAAAATAATGAAATTGTATCTAACAAGACAAATATTAGTCTTGCAGTTTCAACATAAATTTTCAATATTTCTCCTTCCCTCTTCAAATTTTCCTCTTGCTATGGCCTCTACCTAACAATACACTACTATTACTGTATTATTTCATGACTGTCATAGTTCTGACATAAAGTAGGTATAATTGGACAAATGGATACTTATAACAAATAGGCTACAAGAAATAAGGTTACAGAAAAAATGTGAGCTACAAAGTAAATTTCATGATAAAGAAATGAACAGTGGCTTAATAAGGAATCATTCTTAGGGCTCTACTATATCCTTACACATTAAAATGAGTTTCTAAAATATACTACAAATTTTGTACTGTATGTGTTCAAAATAAAATATTAACCTTGTTCTGAATCCATTGATGTCAATATGATTCTGACCTTATTATTCTTTGTAACAAGCACTTTTTGTAAGATAAAGTAGTAGAGACTTATCTCTCAGACAGATACTGTACAATCATCCATCACTTTACCAAACACTGTCGCTTTAAACTCTTTTAACAGTAATATATATAAATGTCTATTCAGCTCACCAGGGCAAAGAGCAATATTGCAAGGCTTATGCTGAATTTCTGGTCCACCGCACAATCTTCCCCCATATTGTGGAGGAGTACAAGTTCTTGTTCTTGTTCTTTGGCCTCGACCACATGTAAATGAACATAAACTCCAAGGTGACCATTCCTCCCAAACTCCATTTACTGCAACAAACAAAAGATAGTGCACAGTAAAACACAGTCCTGAATAATAATAATAATAATAATAATAATAATAATAATAATAATAATAATAATAATTAGTGGTAGCACCGTAGACAACTTTTTAAGAAATAAAATAAGATAGCTGGAAGGTATAAATATTTTCCATTTGTATAAAACACTATTACATTACATAATCGCCAATGGCATTGCCTATGTCAAGATGGGATTTGCAACTGCATTATTTCTATTTCTAGATCTCATACTGTTAAAAGGAGTTGTACATTTTTACAATACAGAAGGGTCTCCTGAAACAAGCTGTTAACAGGTTTTCTAACAGTCTTTCACACAGCAAGTCACAACATTAGCACGTCCCTTGCTGGTAAAGCTACATTCAGTTTCCACTAAGCCATGCTCCATGTTGAAGAAGTTGAAGAGGTTGCAAAAAGTGTCTAAAATGTCGATAATAAATGTGTCTGCAACCCACTGCCACGTGCTGCGCCAAGATATGTGCCCTATTTTGTTGCATTTTATTACGTTTTTATGGTACTACAACAATAGTAAATGAGGGCTATTGTGTCTATTTACACTGAGAAGCAAAAGTGTAACAATGATTTGAACTTTCGACTTTCAGGCTCCATAGCTCGACGTATGCTTTAGGTTGTTATCCTGCTGGAACACTATGTCATCCTTTTCATACCCATAGTACTTGAGTGCACAAAGTAACTCATCTTGTAGGATACTCACATATAGTTCAGCTTTAGGAAAACCATCAATCCTGGTCATGTATCCAATATCTTTGGCTGTGAAACAATCCCATGTCATCAAGCTTCATTCACCAAACTTGACAGTTCCTTCAATTTCTCAATCTTTTAGCCCCCTTTTCCCTTGATTCTTCCAGACTCATTGACATCTATCAAAGCCAAGTCTATTGACTTTTTTCTCATCACTCCAAATCACCTGTTTACGATCTTCTACAGTCTACTTTTTGTACTTTTTTGAGCCGACCTTTCTCATGACGATATTGAAGTCAAGGCTTCTTTACCTTTTTTCAGGGCAACCATTCCAGAATTTGTGTAATGCACATTACAAGGTGCTTGCATGGACATCTGTGACCTCACTATTATAAAGCAAACAAGTCATCTCCCCTGCTGTGTTTGTTGCATTAGAACTGATGTACCTTGTGATGAGTTGACTTGTTGATGCCGATATTTTTCCTGGATGATCACCTCTTGGCTTTAGAATGGATGGATGGACTTCATTTCATATTCTTCCAGCTGCCATTTCCTCACATGATCTAGTTTGACAATTTTCTTGGCTGAGAGACCACTATTGATGATCTGGGTGGTGCTGTTTCTCTTTTCTTGGGAAATCTTAAAATAGCTGCCCGAGCCAGTGATCTTTCGCTTGGGAATCAACCTAATAACACACTGAGCTATTAGGGGATGTGAGTACAGGTTGTAATTTGTAGTGTACAGGAAGAAAAAGATTGTTCTACTACCAGGAGCAAAACAGTTACATGACAAGAATCTTCATAACTAAGCATATGCTAAGTAGTTGCAAGTCAAATTTATGTATGAGATAATCAAGATGATGGTCTATAAAATGATGGTAGTCTCACATTCAAAGCTGTAGTGGATGGTGAGATATAGAGCCTGAAAGTCAAAGTTCAAAACATTGTTACCGTTTTGCTTGTCAGTGGAAATGCATATATATTCTGAGAACATTAGGGTGGGTCCACACATTGTTTTTTTGTTGCATTTTTTACTGCATTAAAATGCAAGCAATGAAAATCGCTAACTAATTTTAAAAAATGAATGTGTTTTTTTAATTAACCCACATCTCACCTGTGTTCCAAATAGAATTATTTACAAAGCCATGCACATTTTTGATGCATTTTTTAAATGCACAAGATTTCTACATGCTCTTTTAAAGCAGTTGATAAAACAGAAACACATGCAGTAACACAGCATGTCAACCAGTTTTTTTTTATATCCAAATCCAGAAATGAATCCATTAGAAAGGATAAGTATAAGTCATTGCTACATATTTTCCACTCCTCCTTAAATCACTTTTGGCTTTGTCTCAAAAACTGTATCAAAAACAGCTATAAAAACTGCTACTGTGGTTTCAGCCACACTTACACAAATTGATGAATATCCTTAAACATGGGACCCCTTCCATCATTTCACTTGGTATGCCCTTCGAGGGTATGGTAGAAGGATTTTTCAAACGAGACAACCCATTTAAAAACTATTTTCATTTCACGTGATATACTTCAAATGTAGAAAGTCAAGTATTTATCATGGAATGTAGGATTGGTAGCCCACTTTATACAGGTATAAGTCATTCATTATAGGTTCTTCTACCACTTACAAATAAGCTGTCACTGGCTATATTAAACATTTTAGTCATATTCAATGGCTAAATATTTGCATGTCAGCATGGTTTAGCAAAAGTCATTTATAGAGTATTTTTAAAATGAATGTATATTGAAGTCCTTAAGACAAGCAGGAGACAAGGGACATGCATAACCTGTACAAAAAAATCCTTTGTCCATACCACCTAAAAGGGGATTTGCGAATAAGTTATAAAGGTTTAGAGGTAGTTACACACTATGACACATGACTTGCTTTGCATAACTGTAGCAGTTTTTAAACCAAAGACAGAATAAGATCTTTTGGAAGGAGAAGTAGAAATCTTTCCTTTATATTTTTCATTCCCGTTTGCTGCTAGCTTTGACTAAATAAAAGTGCAGTGCCTGTTTTGTTTTTAAGATGTGTGTAAACTCATCCTAAAGGTGCAAGAGTTTAACACTTTCCACCCTAAAGCATAGTAAAGGAAAGCTTAAAGGTAATAAAAATACATATATAATTTGCCTTCAAAACCTCATGCTGTAAACACTGTTGACTTGTTTACAGATATACACACCCTTAAATCTTCTTGAATACCATTAAGCTATACAATTTGTCATGATACCGATTCAATAATTTAAATTATCGTGACAGTAGAAGTCTCTTAACAAATTTTCAGGGGCCTAGGCCTGGCAGCAGTGGTGCTGTGGACCACTGGGTTGTACCCCTTGCTTGTGTGGTTATTGCTGCGGCATGCAGTGCAATATCCACTAGTGTAGGGACCCACTTTAAAGAGGTCCCTGTGAAGTGGCAAGTGGGCCTATACGTTTTGATCAAAAAGTATACTAAGAACCTCATGTTCATTTATGTAAAGTTTTGCTGAGAAGCATTAGATCAATGTATGTTATGAGGATGTGCGGTCCAAAAATCTCTCTCCTCTCCTAGTATTATTTACAGATGTGCACACCCTTAAATTTTCTTCAATACCAATAAGCTATACAATTTGTCATGATACCGATTCAATAATTCAAATTTGCTTACAGCAGCAAACAAAAAGTATGTGTTCAAAATATATTTTTAACATAGGAGACTTTTATGGCAGACAGCAGTCATAAGATGTTTGCATTGTTTTTTATGCTGGTTTAAAATCTTGCTCCATGTATTTTGGGACATGGTGGGTTTAAAGACAAGTTTAAGGACATATCTGTTTTTAATTTTGAATTATTTTAAAAAAAATTATAATTTCATTTTATTATGCAAGTACAGAGATTGCATTCTGCACTCTGCACTTTTAAAGTGACTGAAACATGACATTTTATAACACTACTATAAATTGCACCGACATAGTTGAAAGTTTACACAAAAATACTTCCTAAACCGCTTTGTACTAAAATAAAACAATTTCAACTGAAGCGTCAACCAAAGGCTATTCATGAAAAAGCCGAAGCAATGCTAGAATTCATATGCTGTAAAATTATTCATTTTTATGTGGAACTGCAAGGAAGAATTAATAGATTAAAACAGTGATATATTTTGTAATAACAACAATGAAAACTTATGTTATTGTCTTAACAAATGGTCTTTTTACAGGGACTCTTTAGCAAGGCAGCATTCCGGAAATTGCACAAAATACATCAATTACTTTATATCTTCTGTGTTAAAGTCTCCTACCACATTTAGGAAATTAGATTTAGTTTGATTGGAGGACATTTTTGCAAGAGTTATACACAAAGATTATTTTAGTCAAATGAAATGATTCAGAATGATTGATATTTACTTTGGATTTTTATACAGCTTTAAACCATCAAAAATGTAATGGTAGGTTACAATCAGAATATTTGAGTCAAGAAAATTAAATACTGGATGTGATCCTTCTTTAAAACCAAAATACATACTGTCAGAAAGGTTGGTGAGTAAAATATGATAAGGAAAACAATAGCGATACTCTAGACTAAACTTGACTAGGGGGCATAAACATGAGTACTAGTTATGCACCTTTGTAATCATTATTTTTATTTAAATAATGCATTTAGGTCACATTCGAATGTTGCAACCCTCTCCTCCCCCCCACATGAGGACAAATTGAGTTTGCATATCATGGCCATATAATTTCGCTGTACTATATACGAGGATATTTGTTATCCCTATTTCAACGCGTTTGTTCAAGGTTGCTATAATAGGGATTCTCCAATTCCCAATTACATAGATACTTGAAAAAATACGTGAGGCAACCAATTATATATAAAATCTTCAAACTTTACTTGTACAAAATATAAAACATATTATAGCCCCATTAGGCTTACCGCACAATTTTTCATCCTTATTGAAGGGTAGCAGAACAACGCTCATTCCATTGTTGGAAGTAGATATCGTCCTGTATAGGTACGTTTTGTAGAGGAGTGGAGCCGCTGCACTGGGTGCAGAGCACCTGCGACGTTTCAGAGGTGAAAACCTCTTTCTTCAGGCATGCGTACTAGAATCAACACCACACTTATATAGGGAACAGGAACATTTAACCTATTAATGCCTAGACTACATAGCTATCCTACTATGCGGTAATTCTAGTGACTAGAAACTAATACAGACTAGCATTTACAAAAACGGTTTAAAATTAAGGATCTCATTTAGACCTTCTGGTATACATGAATCTAAGTAAAAGATCCAAAAAGTTTCGCGCTGTAATAACTTATTGGTAAGAGTTGTTATATCTGGACTGGTAATTTCTTCTAAAACGCACCATTTTAAATCACTTACATGATGTCTCATTTCGGCAAAGTGTCGTGCTACTGTAGTTTCACCATATTTTTTCTGACCTCTTTCAGTATGCAGGTGATGTTCATCCCCTTGTTCATGTTTAGTAAAATTTCTAATATTAGACTTATGCTCATTGACGCGGATTTTAATTTCTCTGCTTGTTTGTCCTACATATATTTTTCCGCAAGGACATTTTAACATGTAAATTAGTCCACTTGTTTTACATGTAAAGTAACCTTTGAGTGATATGGGGAAACCCTTTGTGGGATGTGATATAGAGGGGCCCTTAAAGGGGTTGTCTCGCTACAATGATTGGGTTTTAATTTAAAGATCTTTAAAAAACAAGCAGCTTTGCAATATATGTTCATTACAAATGTTCTACTGATTTTGAGCTAGCCCTGTTAGTATTACTACATCAGCTTCTCAAATCTCTATAGTAGCTGACCTGTTGATCCTTATCTTACTGGCTGTCAGGTCTGAATGACTCATCACCTTTGAAGACATGTCGGAGCAGAGAGCCCCTCCTGCACACAATGCTTCTGTAGTGGAGGGAGGAGGAGGAGGGGGGAGGGAGGACTCTGGCGTCTGTGTCCGAGCTGCCTGGATTAACCCTGTGTGTCCCTGCTTCCTCCTGCTCTCTACACAGATAGATGTGACAGCAGTGACCCTGTCTGTTACTATAATCATGATATGTCTTTGGAACTGTGACTATACTAATACTGTACAGATCAGGCATGTGAATACTTTATGCTCTCCTGTATTAGGGACACATCCTGAGTATAGTAACACTGCCCTTGTTGTTGCTGGAGATGTGGAGACTTGTAAGCTAAGCAGGGGATATAGGAACACATGCATCCCCTCTGCTCTATTAGCACACAGCTTCATATTCCTCTCTACACTCCTAGATCAGCCCTCTCCTGCAACAGACCTAGGCAGGCACACACAGGGTGAACTCTGAGAGCAAACCCCCTCCCCCCCTGTATAGAAGTTACGTAGCTGCCTGTGTGCTGATGGGAGGGGGGAGAGGGAGCAGAACAGACAGACCAAGAAGCACGCCCCTCAGTTCAACTTACCAGGGACACTGACAGGCTGAAAGCTCGTAATGAGACAACTCCTTTAATAATAGACGAGCAATTACCACATGATAAACACGGGAAGGTTCCATTTTGTTTAGACCCTATCCTTTGTTGTCTAGTTCGTTTATATGGGCGTATATCCGAACGTACTAATTGGTTCCCAATAGTACGATTTTTCTTAAAGATACATCTAGGCAGTTGTGTGAATAGGTGCCCATATGTATGATCCTTCGCCAAAATGTGCCAATATTTTCTTATGCTATGTCTAATGAGGCCTGCATGTTTGTCATATGTACCTATATACTGGGTTCTATTCTCCTGTTTCCGTACCTTAGTATTCAAGAATTGTTCTCTGGGGGTGTGTAGCACCTCAATGCCTATTTTTCGTGTGGATTCCTCATCATATCCTCGATCTACTAATTTTTTTATGATTTTTTGCATACTCTGGCAGTATTCTTGATCAGTACTACAAATGCGTTTGGCTCTCACAAATTGTCCCTTAGGGATACCTTTGAATGTTTCAGGTGGATGGTAGCTGCTTCTATGTAACATGCGATTCCTATCCATAGGTTTAGAATACATTGTGGTAACTAATGATTGATTTTGTAATTTTATCTCAACATCCAAATATTGGATTTTTTGATTTTCTTTAACCATAGTGAATAGAATCAAAGGATGACATGTATTAAGATAAGTTGCAAAGGAATCCAATTCGCTCTCTGTGCCTCGCCAAAGAGGAGGGACTTGCACCTGTCAGACATTGATAGCATTTCCTAGTGGTATGCCATCAATGTCTATAAAGAGACAATCCCTTTAGGGTGCTTTCATACGACACGTTTTTGGTGCGTTTTTGATGCGTTTTTTGGATGCGTTTTTTTGTGCAGAAAGAAACAGCAATTAAAGATATACATTGTTGCACAAAAAACACGTCCAAAAATGCACAGTGTGAAAGCAACATTAAAGTGTTTTTCTCATAATTTATCAAGAGGATGATAAGCGTTTGATAATTCAGTCAACTGCCAATCTATTCAAACAAGAGCTTTCTAGACAACCGTTCTCTCAGCAGGTGTATCCCTACCAACCAGACACCTATAATCTACCTTATGGATGCATAATAAGTTATAGTGTTATTGGAACAGGGTAAAAGAAGAGAGAATTTTTAAAGGGAACCTGTTAGATGGTTTATGGTGCCCTATCTGAGAGCAGGATTTGATAGAGGATGTGATAGAGGAGCTGAGTAAAAAGCAGATAAAATGTTAAAGATTTTATGCAGATAAAATTTTATAAGGGAAACTGAGACTACTACCAAGCTTGCCACATACAGTGTTTGACAGTTTGCTCTGTAAACACATACTGAAACAAGGAGAGCTGTCAATCACTGTATGTGGTAGGGGTAAGCAGGACTTACCAGGATTGTCTCTGTTTTTTTTTTTTTATCTCAGAAATCCTGCTCCAATTGATATAAACCTACACATCACTGAGCTCAGCTTCTCTCCTTCTGTTACATCCTGCTGTCAGATAGGGTAACACAAACCACCTGACAGGTTCATTATAAACTTGAAGCTTTGACTAAATTTAATTTTGCCCTGAAAAGGGTTCATATATGCTTTACAACTTGGTATTGCACAAATGACATATCTAATTTTACCAACCACTCAACAGTTACTTAGAAAATATTAGCTGTCCAAACATTGATGATAATGACAAAAGTGATGAGTGGGAGAGAATGGAGTATTCCACTATAGAACCACTATCTAAATATATGAGACATATCTACTATAAACCAGTATTTAAAGTAGGTGGCAGTCCTAATTGTAGGAGAATTAGAGATTACATCAATGAAGTAGATAAAGTATAACTTCCATATAATAAAGTTGTTAAACCCCCTTTTGTGCTAAAAAGAAGGGGTCTAAGATGTACATAAAATCCCCAGAAGACGTTTATGATGTAAGGGATTAGCTGGTTGCCTATACTCTATTAAGTAATATTTATGATGTGATATTTATTTTATTACAAACACAAAACACTCACAAATGTATTACTCGTAGAAAATTAGTTGGTGGTTCGTATATTCGTCTTTAAGTAAAGTGCTTGTTTTCATGTGAAGTAGAATGACTATTACATTTTAAAGTGGTATGAATTAGTATAGTAATAGAATTTGGATGTTTTCTTCATGCTGTAGAGTTGATTCAGGTACTAGTCCTTATAGGTTAATCAAATTCTCTTTCACTATGAAGAATTAGACTTTAGCATTTATGTGAGTTTTTGTAATCCCTGTATATTACTGCTAAATAGGTCAGTGCTATTTAAGCAGCATAATAATCATAGTGCTGAGTTTGAGAGAAATTTGAGGCTCAGCTATTCATTGGCCCATCTGTAAAATGATGTACCACTATTTTATTAACATAATTTAATCCTACAGAAGAAGAAAATAATAACTTGACAGATAACACAACATAATTTGATGGCAAAGAAAGTTATCTCAACTTTTCAATGCTTTTCAAAGGTTTTAATTGTGATCCTACATTAGATAATACAGAAAACTGTGATATCTATGTCAAGTTAAACGTCACTATAACTGTAAGCCTTCTTTAATGCTGCACAATATTCTCCACAACCACATGAACAGGCTGTGTGGTAGACACTAGAAAAATGTGGAAAAGAAGTCTAGTCTTAACCACATACTGATATATGTCATAAAATCCTGTAAAAATCTATTGATTTTGGGAGACAGATTATGGGAACCAATCATTTATGGCAATACTTGATAGTAGAAGTCTCTTAACAAATTAACAAATTTTTTATTTGAGGTTAAAGTAAACCTCTCTATATTCATGCAATTGTTTAGCAACCAAATCTGACGTTATGAAATAGTAGCAAATGTGAAAGTTTATATAATTATAATGACAATATTTTGTCACAAAAATATTGTATCGCAATTGTACACTTATTGTATCATGAAAATCAGTGCAGTTACTGCTTTGGCATTTTACATGTCTTCAGAGCTGCTGTATTGAAATATGTAGTAATAAATGCCAACTTTATTGCATTTGGGCACCAAGTTCATAAATCATAATTTCTAGTGTTGATGGAATTGCTCTAGAAAAAATAAGATCTAGTAGAATTTCTTGAATTTTTAGAACTCGAACTGAACATCTTACTGTTCATTCGAGTAAAGTTCTAGTTCTAGTTCGACATGCCATTTTCAGTTTAGTTTTCAGTGGCTTTCTGCACTTTTGGTGGCCATCCAATCATCTTTCTTCACTTTTGGCGGCCATCCAATCAGTACAGAGCATAGATAAGTGTCAAAAACATCATCGCTGAGGTGTAGGGCTCTCATTGGTTGCTAAAATCACATGACCATGTTATACATATTTCACTGTATTGCCTTATGAATGCCATTTTCAGCTCATTCTCTGTACTGTACAGACTGATCTTAGTTAATTAGATAGCATTTTCTCTCCATAGACATCAATAGCTAGGAAGTTTTGTATTTCTGGTTGCATCTTTCCCACACCCAGAAGCTGTTATTTGGCGACATTTGCAGGTTCGCATAACACCTAACTCTCATATACATGGATATATATTATACAGTGCTTGGATTTGCTAAATCACACTCAGTGCCCAAAAGTTCTGTTTTTGCGGTTTAGTTTTTTGGAGGTTCAGTAATTGTATTACACACCGTCTCCAAATCTCCTATGTGCCAAAGGGGCTTTTGGGCCCCATCAGGATGCAGGGGTTCAGTAATTATATTACACACTGTCTCCAAATCTCTTATGGGTCAAAGGGGCTTTTGGGCCCCCTCAGGATGCAGGGCCCGATAGCAGCTGTTACCACTGCACCTCCCTGCTTGCAAGCTGTCCTCATCTTTTCAGTTAGCCATTGAAATTAATGAAGTATTTTAGTCTGTGAATTTTTTTCTGTCACTCTTAGGCTATGTTCACACAGCTTGACTGCGGGACGTAATTACGCCCCGCAATTACGCCGTGTGGACGGGGGCGTGACGGGAGCGGGGCAGTGAGCGGGGGGCCTGCACTTTGCCGGCCCTTTGACTTGCATCACCAGCGGCGCGTATATGCCACTGGTAATTCACATGTCACTTATCTCCCCGCCCGCCGGATTCGCCGAGCGGGGACAGGAGACGTAATCCATAGTTCTCTATGAGAACTGTGGATTACCGTAATGAATGGGCCGTTTTCAGCCCATAATTTGCGCACTTCGGCGCGTAATTACGAACCAAAATACGGCCCATTTTAAGCCGTGTGAACATGGCCTTAGAGACAAATTTTCTTCACTAAGTTATTCCACGTATCCAGTTTACTGTTATGGAGTAATTACAGCTTCTCCTCACTTGTATAGCTATAAAAATTAACCAGAACATCTTCTCCCATTGATTTTAATAGGGCTCGAGTTCAAATAGAACCTCGAATCGAGCATACTAAAGTTCGAGGTTCTAACTAGAACTTTTTACTGCTTGCTCATTTCTAATAATTTCTTCAACTACCTGAAATTAACTGGACCAGTTTTTTATTGAAAGAAGGATGTAAAGTGAATCTTATCATTGATAAAACTTGTACCTCAATCTATCTATCTATCTATCTATCTATCTATCTATCTATCTATCTATCTATCTATCTATCTATCTATCTATCTATCTATATATCTCTTTGTATGTCTATCTAGCTAGCCAGCTGTCCCTAGAATAGGGAGAAAAAAATTATTTCTATATTTTCTTTGTTTTTTAAATAATATTTTAATAATTCATATTTCAATGTAGAACAGATCTACTTATTGCATCGACTTTAAATTACTAATTTTACTTAATGCATATATACTAACTAGATACTAAATATATTAAACTGTATTAAACTGTGTGTATAATTTAAGGCTATATGCAAAATGTAACAATTAGCGCTGACATCAACACTTCAAATACTTCTACAAAATATGAATCCAAGCTCATGAATATTTTGTCAAGTTATATGGCAAGCAATAAACTGTTTCTTTGGTAACACCACAAAGAAAAGCTTCTTACTATTAACTATCATACTCCCATCACTGAAACAAGTGTCTAAGTAAAATCTAAGCACTGGACCCTTACACCACTGTGAAGTGTTGTTCCCACTGGCTACGCTACAAGTAGTCAAATAAGAAGAAAAATATTAAACTAAAAGATTATAATAATCTAATGTCTCCCCAGGAAGTCTCAGGGCTAATTTCAACCATTGTGTTTGGGTCTTTATACTTCCTCAGGTGAAGAATCATCATTGCTAGCACTCTGCAAGCATGATCAAATAAAGTGATGATACCTTAAGCACTTCTTTATAGGAATATAAATTCAGTGGTAAGATATGTTATTTATATTTCTAAAAGAGAATGGAAGGAATTTTAATAACATTTGGGAGGTATGGGTTTTTGGATTCATATGCAACTAGGACTTAATCAACCAATTTACAGAAAAAAAGAATCAAATGTATTCAAACTGCTACAGAGAAGGTCAAAAATCCAATCCCAGCAGGAGGCAAAAAACCCTCAGTTCTGCATAAAAGAGGTTTGTTTAAGTGCAGAATACTGATGAACAATCACACACATACAATTTTCTGGGGATCATTTGTTAACTTAGTTTGAGGACTCACAAGACAATAAGACAATGAGGTCACTTCTGGGATGAGAGTAAGCTTGCATATTTAAGCCAAAATACCAACTAATTCTTCATATTTGTTACTTTTTTTCAGAATGCAAGGCTTTATGATGTTGTAGAGCATGAGGTATCAATACTTTGGGATGTGCACTTGGAGTCTCTTGGACAACCCACTTGATCAAATAGTATCACTAAAAAGTTGTAAGCCAGAATGATGCACCACACTAACAGTATAACTGTATGACTATAGAAGCCTTATCTACAGTGGGGAAAAAAGTATTTAGTCAGCCACCAATTGTGCAATGTAGATTCTATTAAAAGTCTTAAAGGGTATGTGTCATCAAAAATGATGCATTGTTTAACTCATGTTTTTATGTTAAACACATTTTTTAAAAATGTTGGTTATGTTTTTTTTAATTTTCCATAACACTTTCAATATTTTTTAAAATTCTTAAGCCCTGCAGTTTTCACTTAGGCCACTGGGCCTAATAATAGTCTGATACTTCCTGTTTTGTAGAGAAATATTTTCAGTGTCTCCTCATCAGTTCAAGCAGGATTAAACTGAACGATAACACCAATGTGTATAGATAACACAGGATCCACCAGTCACAATGCAGGATAGTCACAGCTCTCTCTTTCTCCCCATCCCTGAAACACTGACTTCTTTCCAGATCACAGAGCATGCCTGGAAAACTCACCTATAGAAATCAATGGGACTGATCCAGTCCACAGGCTCCTATGTGCAAGAAGCTGCTGTAAAGCACCTCTCTAAGGGGGACATTTATGATCGGCGTTTTTGCCAGTTTTATGGCATATAATGCGCCTCTCGGTGCCGGCTCCGCTGTCGGAGGCACCTCCCCTATGTGTTAGGCACATTAGGCGAAAGCCTCGCCAATTTCTAATGCGCCTAACATAAGGGGGCGTGCTGTGGGCGTTCTGGGGCAGGACACACCACATTCGAAAACACCGATGCATGTATGAATGCGGGTCGGCAAAGTGAGGCGCATTAAAGCTCCGATAGGCAGACCAATTTTAATGTGGTCTGTCTGTCAGAGGCGTCGAAGTTTGCCCGGCATGTATGAGCGCACTTTGGCACCAACATACATCAGGCGCAGTTTTCTTGGAAAAAACGTGAAAACAGGCGCTTCGACGTGCCGATCTTTATATATGTCCCCCTAAATGCTGTTAAAAGCAGTCTATTCAAGAAAGCTTTACCCACAATCATATACAGATGACTGAATTGAGAAACCTACAATCAGAAAATAAAAACTGCTAAGAAGAAAAGAATATGGGTCTTGTTTTAATAAGTAAAAAAAAAATTGCTACAGATTCCCTTTAAGTGCCGAAATTTAGACTTAGAAAGTATAATTCAAAAAGTAACAATAAAAAGTATATGATCCAAATCATACATTTCTTTTTAATAACAATATGTAAACCTTTTTAATTATCAATTGTCATTAAGTTTTAACAAATAGATAATGATATAATATAGTTAATATGGTAATATGAAAAACTATTGATTAAGATGATCATATAGAAATAAAATATACCATGTTAATAGTGTGAGGCAGCAAATACTAACTGTCCAGACAAAGTATAACAGTGTAACTCCCATCAGCTATACTATCTGAATAATAAGAAACTATTTCCATTTTTTTAATTCAAAGATTTAATTTTGAGAAATGTTCCCAAATTTCAGCTTGAAATGTCATGATGTCTAGCAGGTCTTTCCGCTAGACTGCAGAAAAGAGATAGCATACGCTGCGTAAAAGATAAGAGAACAATACTCTTGGGTCACTGGAAGATCTCTGTACAATATTGCAAGTGTCAAGAAGCTGTTGATTGGAAATGGTGCATAAACTTTGCTGACATTGGCACATGTTTACATCCAGTGTGTATAGCACCTTAGCAATAAAAAGCATGTGCTGATGTTATACACTATTAATGTGACTAGTTTTATTGGCAAGTTAAAAGTTTTGGTCAACCTTAAGGTTTGAATCTAAACTGTGGAAGATAGGAATGTTATAAGCAAAATTCACAAGTATTAAATATTAAAGAAAACATATAAAATAAATATCACATTTATAGAGAATAAAAGAAAAATGAAGCAATCTTTTCAGAAGAAAACATATTCTCGATAAATCAAATTTCTGGAAAATGTTGCTGGGTCCTTGAGGCACATCAAAGTCAAGTGCCAGTGTTTGTAGATTAGGGTAGGCAATTGCTTCAGATAATATCAAGACTGAGGCTGTAGAGAGTGAAAAACCTAAACGAAAGTTGCATGAAGTCTACAACATCTTCTATCTAGCACTCAGTGTTCTGTCTGAACTAAACTGATACAATATCATAGAATAGCCTTCTGGAATCTCAAGCATTTATCTCTGAAGAATGTTGTTAGTAGTGATGAGTTTTTATCTTTTGTGTGCAGAACTGCATTATGAATATCTTTGTCAAAATATTATATAGTGGTCTGAAAGCAGAGAAAGGTAAGGGTTTTCACAAAGACTACCAACTATACTATATGTTTCAGACAGACCGTATGCCTGAAACATATAGTATAGTTGGCCTACACCAAATACTACCTATAGCAATGAGTGTGGAGCTGCTTGGCCCTTATCAAATAAATAATTCTAAGGGATCATAATCCATCCGTACAGGACACAAACGATTAATTTTTAATTGTATTTTAAATGTTGTTGCTATCATCTAAAGCACTTCATATATCATCAATACCATGTAATAGGTTATCTGAGTATCATCATAAGACATTTTACACGCTAATGGTACATGACTGACTCCAAGTCAGCTAAAAATTTTATTGTTTTTGTTATGTTGGAACTTAGACCCAGCTCCCATGGGAGGATTCTATGGCATTTAGGTTAGCCAATCTAACACTGAGGGTGCTTGTATGAATGCAGCTGTGCCATTTTTTTGGTGTCTTTTGAGCTAAACTGCCATAGCCATCTTCTATAGATGTATGAATCATTGTATGCCAAACCTTGGCGCACGTTACACCAGAAACAACATTTTTAAATGTGCCAATGATGTGGGGGGGCATGTCGCACCAGAATTTTAGAATTCATCAAAAAATGCAGCAAAGTTTGTAGCAAAACTGTCATACAAATCCATACCAGTGTCAAAGTGGCATGACTGAGACTAGAACAGCACACATTGCTGTGAGACACATTTACACATCGTACACTTTCTAAAACAGAGGTAGAACGAGTCGGCGCCAGGTTCATACATGTCATCCTTAATGCTTACTGCTTTAAATTGTTCATGAAATATCTTTTCTTATTCAGACCCTCAGTTCTACTGCCTCAATACTGCTGGCTCCCAATAGGAGCCATGTTATTTCTGTGGCACAATAAAAGACCTCTCAATTGCCAGGATATTTGCCAACATGCTAGAAAACGTCTGGTTGTTTGAAGACCTCAGTCCCACATTATCAAACATTAACAACTTTATCAATTTGCAGTAAAGTCCTACTGACTTTGGAAACCATTGATTACAGTATATGTATAGTTTTAACAGAAAACAGGATTTATGCAGATAACTCTGCTATACTGTATATAAGCAATAGACCACTATAATTTTGTTTTGTCAAAAGATCCTGGTAAGCATCTATAACAATACATACATTTTTCAAACAAGTAATTAAGGCACACATAGATTGATATGGGACCATAACAGTCACTATAAACATCTTATAATTACCAAACAGTGTCACACATACATCTATTTAATTTGCAAATGGATTCTGGTGGTTTCGAAGGTCCAATAAGGAATTCAGACTCCTGCTCTCTAATGTATTAGGGTCCATGCAATGTGTCTCATTTACACAATATTTAGGGTATTGGCTAGCAGTTTAATATGTATACCACTTGTTTTATCCAAATAGGTGGTGCCTTAACCAATTAAGGAGCTACTTGCCATGGAGTCTAGGGCTTTGGCTATGCCATTATGTCCCTATTGTCAGTGCACCTCTGATTTCAGGGAAAAGTCATTTTGCATTTAACAGTATTTCACATATACAACTATATAGCAGCTACTTATTTTGTAATGTTAGAATAAATTGCAGTTAAAAATTAAATAGGTTTTCTAATGAATGCATAATCCATGATCAGTCAAATTATAAATTAAGCTTCATTCATTACTCTAGACAAGTTATCATGTCTTCTAATAAAATAGCTTTTCTATGACAAGAAAGCTCTAATCTTTCCATATATATTGAACATTCTGTATTCCTAACAACAAATTGCCAAGCCTAAGAACACACTGTGTAATATTTTAGCTGCCAAAAGAGCTTGTATTGCTTTCCTTTGGAATGGATTACCAGACCTTTTGGCAGTTAAAGGATTTTCTTTTGAAAAGTAAGAAATCAGATTTTTCTAACTATCAATTAACATAAAAAATAGGCAATTAGAGCTATTTAGATAAGGGAATATGTGTCGACAGATTGGATAGATAATAACTGTGCGTTAATAATGTGATTAAGCGTATGGCATGTAAATGTGTCAAAAGAACATATTTTTTTCAAGAATTATAAGTTAAAATGTCATATTTATATTATTATTTTGTGTTTGTCATAGCCATTGTTTCAATGCGTGGGAAGGTGTGAGAGCGGTTGTCTTATGGTATTTTTGTTCTGTAATAGTTTACCAAACGTTTTTTGGTACTGTGGCTTTTTTGCTTTTTTGCATGCCCATGTGAATAGATGTCAATTTAAGGTGCAGCTTTCTGTCCCCTAGTGGAGAGATGTATGGGACACTACCCATTAGCTGCCCTGGGTATTTTTTCTTTAAATAGCATGGGGGCGTGTGTTGCCTCTGTGCGTGTTTAGGTCACTTCGCTTTA
>JAODAL010012757.1:0-94134 GCA_025379985.1 Phyllomedusa bahiana
AAGACCCTTTTTCCGGGGGCACTTTTAAATTTGGGGGGCATGAAGGTTTGGGGCTCATGCTGGGGCCCAGGACGGTTAGCAATGTCCAGTGAAACAAAAAATGGGGGTTGAAAGACCCCTTTTTCCGGCATTTTTTTAAAATGTGGGGGTCATGCAGGTTTGGGGTATGCTGCGTTCCGGAAAGGGAATTCAATGCCAGTTCAAGTAACAGATGGTTAAAATTCTACTGCCTTTGTCACTTTTTAAATTTTGTGGGTGATGAGGTTTGGGGCGGCTGTGGAAAAAGACAGGGATGAAAAGGGGTCTGTGACTTTTTTTCTGTGACTTTTATAAAAAGTGTTTTGCCTAAATGTGGGAAACGTATCCATTGATTTTGTGGATTTTAAAATTTTCGTTTCTCCAGCCTTTTTTGGGGGTTTAAATTAATAAAGGTGTTTGTCTCCCATAGACTTTAATGGAAATCCCCTTTAATCGATGTCACTATCAAAAAAAAACCTTATCGATGCGGCCGACTATCGCTATCGATCGATTCGATACCCAATGCAATCGCTCAACACTTTTCCCCGACCAAAAACCTTATTGTCATCTGTGGGCTCAGTTGGAGGTGGGGGGAGGCAAGGTCTTAACACTCCCGTCCATGATTCATCATGGAGGAGTGGAAGAGGATTTCGTGGCAACCTGTAAAAAAAAAAAAAACTTTTTAAGTAAATTTCACCCCAAGAGTTAAGGCGTGCGGGAAAATAATGGGGGCTTCGAACAATTTTGACATGGGGACAATTTGTCTATTTTCATTGGGGTGTATCATTTTGTTGCCGGGTTTTAGACATTGAGGGGCTTTGTGTTATTTTGAGGGCACACCAAATTTACACTGTTATACAAGCTGTACACTGACTACTTTACATTGTATCTTCAGTGTTATTCCATAAAACATATAATAAAATATTTACAAAAATGTGAGGGGTGTATTATACTGAATGTAATTTGTGAATTTGCTTTAAACTGAAAATGTTGGTTGACCATCATCTTCCATTGTTTTTGCTAGAGGCTGTAGACAGAAAATAAGTTGCTGATCAAGGAGTCTTTTTTATGAAGATATTTTTTTGGCTGTTCTTCTTCCTATATTTTGAGCTTATGTGGTCTTAAATCACACTGTCCCTGGCACAGAGTGTCTCTGCTGCTTTGTATTACTGAGGTGAAGGCACTTCATGTGTCACTGCATGGTGTTTTCATATTGAACAGTATTTTCTCCTAGTCGTGATGCTTCTGAGGAGCATAGTCCTGTAATACATCAAGGAATGGCATAAGACACATTTTTTTTTTCTTCTCACAGGTTACATTTGAATCCCCAGAGTGTTGTAACATCCTATCCTGTTATAGACAGGTTTACAGCTCAGCCATACTTTTTCATTTATTAAATAACTTACTTACCCGTATATACTCGAGTATAAGCCGACCCGAGTATAAGCGGAGGTACCTACTTTTGCCACAAAAAACGGGAAAGCTTATTGACTCGAGTATAAGCCTAGGGTGGAAAATGCAGGTATATGTCCCCCATAGGCAGTTATAGGCAGGTTTATGTCCCCCCATAGGCAGTTATATGTCCTTATAGGCAGGTAATAGGCAGGTTATAGGCAGGTATATGTTCTAGTAGGTAGGGTATAGGCAGGTATAGGCTGGGTATAGGCTGGTATAGGCTAGGTATAGGCAGGTAAAAGGCAGGTATAGGCTAGGTATAGTCAGGTATAGGCTAGGTATAGTCAGGTATAGGCTAGGTATAGGCTAGGTATAGGCTAGTATAGGCAGGTATAGGCTAGGTAATAAAAAAACAAACAAACACTTACCTGACTCCCTCGCCGCTCCGCCTTCTCGCTGTCCAGCCTCCCGCGCGCTCTCCTCCGTCTTGGGGCACAGGCGGGTGATGTCATCAGGCCACACAAGCAGCGTGATGTCTCTGCTCCGCAGTGGTATCTTCCCCTCTATGCGCTCCGGAGGAGTCGCATATAGGGGAAGAGATCGCCGACAGCGACGGGCCACGGCAGTGCCCGTCGCTGTCTGCTGTGCTCGGGATTCTGCTATATGCGCTCCCTGAGGAGTCGCATGTAGCAGAATTGTCCCTGCCGGCGCATGGGCCATCGCAGCGCCCGAGCGCCGACAGAGACTCGAGTATAAGCCGAGGTAGAGTTTTTCAGCTCATTTTTTGGGCTGAAAAACTCGGCTTATACTCGAGTATATACGGTAACTGTATTAATTAATATATAATGTGTTGGACATTTACTCTCGAACCTTTCAGAAACATCGGATTTCTGTTATTTGCTGCTTCGCCTTCATGGTGCCGTTTTGCTGGTAGACTGATTTGACAGCAGTTGGATCTTTGAGCAGTTAAACTTTAAAATGCATGTAACAGTGGGGAATCATTACACATTCAATGACCATATGTTTCAAAATTGTAGAAAATATACACTCACCGGCCACTTTATTAGGTACACCATGCTAGCAACGGGTTGGACCCCCTTTTGCCTTCAGAACTGCCTCAATTCTTCTTGGCATAGATTCAACAAGGTGCTGGAAGCATTCCTCAGAGATTTTGGTCCATATTGACATGATGGCATCACACAGTTGCCGCAGATTTGTCGGCTGCACATCCATGATGCGAATCTCCCGTTCCACCACATCCCAAAGATGCTCTATTGGATTGAGATCTGGTGACTGTGGAGGCCATTTGAGTACAGTGAACTCATTGTCATGTTCAAGAAACCAGTCTGAGATAATTCCAGCTTTATGACATGGCGCATTATCCTGCTGAAAGTAGCCATCAGATGTTGGGTACATTGTGGTCATAAAGGGAAGGACATGGTCAGCAACAATACTCAGGTAGGCTGTGGCGTTGCAACGATGCTCAATTGGTACCAAGGGGCCCAAAGAGTGCCAAGAAAATATTCCCACACCATGACACCACCACCACCAGCCTGAACCGTTGATACAAGGCAGGATGGATCCATGCTTTCATGTTGTTGCCGCCAAATTCTGACCCTACCATCCGAATGTCGCAGCAGAATCGAGACTCATCAGACCAGGCAACGTTTTTCCAATCTTCTACTGTCCAATTTCGATGAGCTTGGGCAAATTGGAGCCTCAGTTTCCTGTTCTTAGCTGAAAGGAGTGGCAACCAGATGTGGTCTTCTGCTGCTGTAGCCCATCTGCCTCAAAGTTCGCCGTACTGTGCGTTCAGAGATGCTCTTCTGCCTATCTTGGTTGTAACGGGTGGCTATTTGAGCCACTGTTGCCTTTCTATCAGCTCGAACCAGTCTGCCCATTCTCCTTTGACCTCTGGCATCAACAAGGCATTTCCGCCCACAGGACTGCCGCTCACTGGATGTTTTTTCTTTTTCGGACCATTCTCTGTAAACCCTAGAGATGGTTGTGCGTTGAAAATCCCAGGAGATCAGCAGTTTCTGAAATACTCAGACCAGCCCTTCTGGCACCCAAAAACCATGCCACGTTCAAAGGCACTCAAATTCACCTTTCTTCCCCATACTGATGCTCGGTTTGAACTGCAGGAGATTGTCTTGACCATGTCTACATGCCTAAATGCACTGAGTTGCCGCCATGTGATTGGCTGATTAGAAATTAAGTGTTAACGAGCAGTTGGACAGGTGTACCTAATAAAGTGGCCGGTGAGTGTATAGTTAACATTAGTCCTTTTCTAGTGAATAGTTATAAACTCCTTTCCTGTTACAATGCATGAAGATAGAAAAGTCAAAATGGGAAGTTCACAGTTTGAGCTTGGTGTTGAACATCCCGTTGACACCTACAAATGATACCTAAAATATGTACCCTACAAGACAGTAACAATGATGGTATACACATACATCCATTAGACAGAGACAGAAAGGCAACACTTTCTTCCACCATTTTCAGTAAGGGTGGTTCCAGCAACTTAAACATTTTTAGAACAGCTTAAAAATTTTTAAAAAATTTAAATAAAGAAGCCCAAAAACACATGGACTTTTTTCCCAAATCAACCAATTACGGAAACAAAGTGGGGGGACCCCAAAAAGCCATTTGATTGGCTGCAGCATTCAAAGGATCAAAAGTGAGGGGACTGACACGACCCGGGAAGTATTGGAATGGGAGTATCAGGTGAGTTGGGCTTTTATTTTTTTAAAGTCTTTCCCTTTTGGGGAAAACATTTTAAAAGGGTTTGGTCCGGGGAAAAAAAAATATTTTCAAATAAATCCACCCCAAAGGGGGGTACTTTTATAAAAGTTACATAGTTGAAGGCCGAAAAAAGACAAGACATCCATCCATTTCAGGTTTCAAAATAGTTTGATCCGGGAGGAAGGCAAAAAAACCCCAAAATGAGGTAGAAGCCAATTGCCCCTCATTTTAGGGAAAAAAAATTTCCCCTTTCCCCCCCCCCATTTTGGAAATTTCGGAATAACCCCTTTGGTCAAAAACCCCTTTTCCCCAGAACCCAAAGTACACTTTAACTTGTTAAAATTATTCATCTAAAAAAATGTATCCAAAACCCCTTAAATCCAAAATCCTGGTCACTAAAAATTTTGGGTTATATTATTACGCTAAAGAAAGCATCAACATCTTTTTAACCCTCTGTTAAAATTTGAATTCACCTTGACAATTTCCCCCGGGCCAGAGAGTTCCCCCAGTCCCACTGTTTCTACAAAAAAGAATCCCTTTTATGTTTATGTAGAAACTTTCTTTCCCCCAAGACATAGAGGATGCCCCCTTGTTCGGGATAAAAGTCCGGGTTATAAATAGTCTTGGGGAAAGAAAAATCTCTATACTTTTTTACATTTCATTGAGCCTCCCCCCTTTTTACAAAAAACTCCTTATTTTGGGCTGTGGGGTCAACCCCACACAAAAAATTTCTGTTTTTTCCCAAACTGAGGGAAAAAAGAGGGAAAAAACTCAGCAAGGGAAATCAGGGGTTTTTTTATTTTTAAACAGGGCAAAGGGAAAACTTTCTGAGAAAACCCCCCTAAGCCCCCCTTTCGATTGCGTCGGGAAAAAAAACCCCTTAACGGAGACCCCCGGGGGTGATTAAAATGGGGTAGAAATTTTGGGCATTAGATGTTACAAAATTAGGTTTAATAAAAATTTGGAGAGGAAATCGCCCAAAAGAGACCCTTAAAAATGAATAGATAGCTTTTTCCCTAAACAGAAAAATTACTATTTTCATTACTGGGTTTCCAGCTGTTTTTCCAATCCCAAATAGTTTTCACTCCCCATCCTTCTAAAGGGGGAAACAAAAAACCCTTTCCCTCAGGTGGACAAAAAAACCCAAATTTATTTTGTAGATTGCACGCTTTAGTTTCCATCTTTAAAAGAACATTTTTTTTTAAAAAATTTAGCTTCCTTAACCAGGACCCCCTTTTAAACAACCCTATTGAATGGGGGTTTTGGTGGGAATTGTGCCCAAGGAGCCCCCAAAACTTTGGGGTAGTCTTTTAAATCCCCAAAAGCCACTTTGGGACTATTATTTTGGGGCCCAAAAACCGGGGCTGGGGTTGATTCAGGTTTCTACAAATGTGTTCCCAAAACAGTTTAGAACTTGAAATTTTGCTATTAAAACCCCAAGGGAATTTTTCACACAGGTGGGACACCAAAAGGTAAAAAGGGTTTAAACATTTAAAAAATTGAACTCTAAAATTGCTTTATTTTTTTTTGGCCCATTTTGCACTATCTGCACCCTAACTTTATATGGGTAGTACATGCGAAAATTTAAAGGGTACGATTTTGGGGAACCCTTTAACGATATCTGTAGCTTTTTGCTCTTAGAAACCAAGATCAAGTCTTTTTTCAATATTTTAGGATAAAACATAATGGTAAGAACCCGGTTTAAAATAAAGGGGTTTGGGCCCAAAATTTTTTAAAACCAATGAAGGAGGTGGCTTGGGGGGGAAATTTTTGGGGGAATGGGAAAAATTTTTTTGGGATTATGACATTGAACACAAGTTCTAAAAGGGCCCTAAATCATAGAAAAGAAGTTATGTTTCTTTTAATTAAATTAATTTATATGTATAAAATTAAACATTTTCTTTTTTAAAACTATCAATGATTTCTTTATTTGGGAGACTTGTTTTTATTGATGCTCTGTGTTACACCTTCCCGTTCCCCCCAAAGGGGTTTTTTCAATACGGAGGATTGCGAATCGTACTGGGTTTCCTTTAACTCTGGTTGCCCCATTTCGCATGTTTTTTTTGAGCTACCCTTTCCAGTTTCCCGGAAATTTTATTTTTGTTCGTATGCGCAATCCGTTTACACACTTCGTTTTCTGTTTGTACCCGGGGGATTGGGGGGGTAAATTTCCCCTTAGCCACGTCATGGGCATGCAAAAGCCTTTTGCGCATGCTCACGCAAACTATGCCAGTATCTGTATGATATTTTTATTCTCAGGGGTGTGAGGTTTCTTCCGGGTTTTTCCTCATTCCCCCGGGAAATCAGTTTGGCGTGTTCAAACGGGGGGCACACAGGTTTGGGTTTTTGTATTGTAAAATTTAAATATTTTTTATATAAAGGGGTGCTTTTTTAAAAATTTTATGGGAAATTTTGAGTAAAGGGGATGGGAAAATGCCCATCAAAGCGTAAAACGGGGGGAAACTTCTTTTTTTGTTGGGGAGATGCCATAATTTGGATCTTTGTATTTTATCATGATTTGCAATAAATTTTGAGAATTTTTTAAACGGATTACGGTCCTGGAACGCCTCATCAACTCACTTTCGCTATAAAGGACTGGTTACACCGCTTGCTCCAGGCGGGATGTTGGCATGGACAATCAGGACACTGGCATCACATGGGTGAGCTAACAAGTGCATGCTGTTATTTTCTTACAGGCTACAAACAGCACAGGAACAGCAGAAATTAGCACAGAAAACATTACAAAGAGATGCGTAGAGACTTAAAGTGGTTTTCCCATCTGTTTCACAGAGCCTGATCTTCACAGCCAGCTTCAGGCTTCCTGATTAGGCTGTGGGTGGTTCAACAGAAGTGGTTTGCATATCAGAACTGTCATTCCTAGCTGAGCCTGTTAAAGGAAAATTGCTAACAGAGAGGTTTTAAAAGCAAGACAGAAAGCCACGGAGCTCTAAAGCATTTGTTTGGCAGTAAAAAACAAACAAGCTCCTATGCTGCTAATAAGACACGGCAGGGAAAGACACCACCAGCAGCCACCAGAGCAAAGAGAGGTAGATAACCCAGGGAAGCTTGTTTACACATGCACGAGATCAGAACTGTTCCAGCTCTGAAAAGAAGCAAAATCAGAGCAGCAATGTATTTGGTAATCTTTATTTACCTTTGACCACATGTTTAAAATTAATTAATGTGGTGAGAATAAACCTTTAAACAGACTATTTAAGTTTTTGGGGTTTTATTGGTTATCTCAACAACCCTTTGAAGCAATACAGTAGTTATATATTGTGCCCATAAACACAGATATTTTAAGAAACCAACTAAGGCTAGGTTCATACCTTGTTATCTGTTACGCTGTAGGTACTAGTCAGGATATTGGGTAAAAAAAAGGCATCCCAATGGATACCCAAGTAGGTCCTTAGACATAAACAGGACAGATGTAATCCTATTTAGACTAAGTTTGCTCTATTTGCCAGCAGTGTGCGCTTTTCCTGTGTGACAAATAGTGTGGTCTACTATGGATACCTGCAATGTTATGAATAACCAGGTGAGAACCTAGCCTAATAGGTATTACGTGAATTTTGTTGCAAACTCCAGGCCACACTGTAATCTTTTATCTATATGACACAGATGTTCAAAAGTAAAAATGCAACTGTTCAGCTACACAAGCAGGTTATACACTTTGTTAGGCAGTCCAACTTGTGCCATTAAATAGTTATCTCATGACCCCTACTGGTAACAACAAAAACTGCAAATTATGAATTTCATCCTGTAAACAAGTCCAGTTTACACTAAATGATCATCATTTTATTTTTAGTCACTGAAGGATAAGGGTGCGTTTCCACTGCACAGGACAAATACCGGCCGGCTTGCTGGCCGGTATTTGTCCTGTTTTGCGGCCATCCCCACGGCCGCAGTGGGGACGGCTTTTCTCCACAATGAGCGGAGAAAAGCCCTCCCCCTTTACATTGAGATGCACAGATTCCATCCGGAAACCAGACGGACGATTGTGCTATCCCAAGGTCTTGCTGCCTGACCGCGGGCGGCAAAACCGCCGGACGGAAATCCTGTGCAGTGGGGACTGCTGCACGGGTTTTCCATAGAGCACAATTGTGCTCATTTTCGTCCGTTTTTTCAGGCGGTCTGAAAAATCACAAACCGGCTGAAAAACCGGCCGAAAACCCGTGCCGTGGGGACATGCCCTAAAGAATTCCTTTCATGTCTGTGTTATTTTAACTTTTGCTCATAGTGATGACACTTCACTCGTTTTCAAAACTTTTTTCAAAAGCTTACATTACCAAGAAAGGTAACAATAGAGTAGGTATAGTACAGTAGTGCCTGAATTGAGGTCGCCTTGCTGATTGGCAGTTGGGCTTACACAGTTTTGATCAAAAATGTAAACTAAGAACCTCAACATTTTCCATGTATTCAAAGTAGTAGAAATGCTTTTCCAAAAATTCCTATGTCCTTTTTGATTGTTTTTAGTACTAGTAGAGTGCTGTTGATATTGGATTGTGTTTCTATGTTACAGCCACACCAGTGTGCACCTATGCTCATTTTTTTTCAAAACATTTTTTGGATGTGCAGAACAAATATTGTTTTCTAGACTGTCCATATGGGGGAGTGGCTGCCTCCTTGTAGGTTTTTTGCACTCCACCCACCTTCACAGGTTTTTAAATCAATGCAGAAGTAGCTTGTATCTACTCTCCCTGAAATGTGGAGTTCTGAATAGGCACCAAGAGAGGTATCAATAGAGTAGGTTCCCACCTGTGTTGAGGTCGTCTTGTCGATTGGCAAGTGGGCTTACACAGTTTTGATCAAAAATGTAAAATAAGAACCTCAAAATTTTCCATGTATTCAAAGTAGCAGAAATGCTTTTCCAAAAAGTCCTATGTTCTTTTTTATTGTTTTAGTGCTAGTAGTGCTGATATTGGATTGTGTATGAAGAGATACGTAGCAGCTGAAGTAAAGCGAGTTTAGTTTGCTCCATTAAAAGTTCTCTTACAGCTAGAGAAGGACAATATTTTATATGTAATTTTTAATTGCCGAAAAAAAATATTGCAAAAATGTCTAAAAATTGCTTTCCAGGATTATTGGTTTTAACACAAATACTGCTTTCTAATGGCAGTGCCCTTTTAACAAAAGATGAGAAGATGTGGATGAAGGGTAACCATAAAAATTTTTGTTCTCACCTATTGATCCACAGAAATATGGAACCCAAAAGGCATGAACCAATCTGCCCTAAAATGAAACATTTCCCTCATGATTTCGAGTGGCAATTAGATTCAAAACAAGAATTCTATGTGTACCCGGGTGTTATTTTATAGGAAGTAATTGTTTAAGCCTTTTTGAAGCAGCTATTCTAGGTACAGATATCAAACACTTTTCACTATAAGGGCTTGTTCCCACGGCATGGTTTTTCAGCCGGTTCTCGGTTTTGAAAACCGGCTGAAAAACTTTTACACGGACCTTAAAGGGGTTGTCTCGCTACAAAGAATAGCTTTCAAATTGTAGGGAACACAAAATAAAGACATTTTCCAAATATATTGCTTTGTTCATCTGTTTTCCTTAAGGAGATACAATTGAATTTATGACCTCCCTGGTTGTTTCAGGTCCCTCAGTAACCGACCTGTAAACAATTCTCCCCCCTGCTTTTTGTTCTATGTGATAGAAGTGAGTGACATCATCACACAGGTCATGGCAGCCTCTGTGCTGCTGGGCAGTAAAAAGCTTGATTTATGGCAAGTAAACAGCACTGTAATTAGGGCTTTTGTTTGAGGGATCAGATAAAAAGTCCTGTTAGTAGTTTCAGAAGCTTCTGAGCTAATCTGATCTAATTAACAACTGAAAACACAGAGCTAGATTCACCACTGAGTTTATGCAAATTTCAGTCAGTCTGAACCAGGAAGTGACAGAGTATTTCATTCATGCAGCCTATGAAACTCTGTAGGGAGACAACTCCTTTAATGGAAAATTTGTGCAGTAGTCCCCACTGCACGGATTTTCCGCCCGGCGGTTTTTCAGACCGCCGGCTGTCCGAAAAACATATAACATGTTCATTCTTCTGTCCGGTTTTCGGACAGAATATGAACAGATCTATGTGAAGGGGGAGGGCTTTTCCCCGCAAACCGCCGTACTGTGCCATGTAAACGGCCCCTAACCCCCGAAGCTACACTCAAGACTTCTACTCATTTAAAAAAAAAAAAAATAATAATTCACGTTGGTTTGACAACTTCCCTTGTTCAGGAAATGAATGGCACAGGAGCAGTGAGGTTTAGGGAATAGAAACCCAATGAGGTCTTTGGGAGAAAAATGCCACAAACTGCCTGAAAAAACACTACACTTAGGGTCTGTTCACATGGCGTAATTGTGGCGCACATTTCACCACGTATTTACACTTTATACATGGCAAAATGCGCGCCGCAATTATGGCACTTCATAGCTCTCAGAGAACTATGAATTACGCGTTGTCTCCTTAGGTGTACAATACGATCGTATCGTACGCCCGGGGAGAGAAGTGACATGTCAATTGTTCGCTGACCATGCAGGGGCATGGGGCCAGCAAGCACCACCCCCCCCCCCCGCTCCGCTTTGGAAAGACGCACTGATCAGCGCGTGCTTCCAAAACACCCGGCGTATTGCGGCGCGTAATGTGTGAACATACCCTGACAGAGTGCTGTGTTTTTAAAAAAAACAAAAACACTGCAACTAACCGTGGCTCAGTTATGCCCTATAACATCGGAACGCCGTAAGTCTGTGACATACATCTGTCTACTGCAGCACAGCAGGATTACCGTGATTCTTGACGATGGCTTTCTCAATTTCTGGGTGGACAGAAGCATCTGACGTTGGGTCTTAGCATCCTATACTCGCCGGCTGCAACTTGTAGTCCTTCTTCCATCTACCATGTGTGCTCTGATCCCTGGCTGCACTTTTCAGTGCCGGACATGCGGTGCAGGCTATGGTCTATGACGCCGTTATCTGTCCATCAGTCATTGGGGCGCTATACGGAAATAAGGTACACTGTCCCTATAACAGGCACACAAGGTGCAAACAATTTCTGATGTTAATGTAATAATCGATGGGTCCGCAGTTGCTGCAGGTTATTTGGGGGCACCGGCTGTGTGAACCCCGATACCGCTAATCTTGGTGGACATCTGTGAAGATGTCAGATCAGGGGCCCATAGCAGCTGGAGAACCCCCAACTCCCAGCATGCTTTGTCTGCAGTGCATTAGATTTCATGTGGGACCCACAATAGCATGGCATATCTACAGCATTTGTTGGCTAGATCGCTTCCCCTTTTATGCAATACCAGCTCTATATTCAGGCGCAGTGATGGCAAATCCTGATGTGAATGGTCCCCATATGTGTATGAGAAGCCTGTGAGACTACAGAGGGTGAGGAGGGACTATATTGGATAAGATAAATGCACATGAAATTGTGCTGGAAACTATTGCTCAGCCCCCATTCTGCATGCGGTGTCTGAAAATAGTGGAGCAGCTATCTGCCTATTTCCAATACTTAATGGCAGGGAATCATACATGAAAACTAAATCAGCCCCCATGTGTGGCATGCTGGAACTTGTAGTTTTGGAACTACAAATGCCAGCATGCCATACCACACATGTACTAATGGGTGCTGATTAGTACACGTGTTTAACATCTGCTACTAGCTGCTGTGGAACTACAAGTGGCAGCATTCCACGCCACACATGTACTAAATACACCTTTTCCAACTTGCATAAAAATTCAACATAATGAACCAACCTACAGTCCCTATCCTGTTTGTAACCCGGGGACTGCCTACCCTGTTTCCCAAAAATAAGACAGTTTCTAATATTAATTTTTGCTCCTGAAGACGCAGCAGGTCTTATTTTCAGGGGATGTCTTATTTTTCTATGAACAAGAATTCACATTTAGTGTTGAACAAAAAAAAAAAAATCTACATTTATTAATATACTGTAGTCCTGTGATCACAAACATCAGCATAACCAGCCAAACTCTGAATTCCATCAAGAATTTCTTATGACTATTTCCATGTACAACAATTTATGGTACATTTACCATATCATCTTCACTCTCATGGTGAATTTCTTATGACTCCATTTCTTTTCGAGTCATTGACCCCAATCTCTCATGTCTAGCAATAGCACTTTCCTTAAATAAGCAACTCTTGTTCAGGTAGCCTCCCATACAAGGTAAGACCTATCTAAATGATCTGCTAACTCTAATGTATGCATGGGGGGAGCTGCAGCAATGACTTCTGCTGGGTCTTATTTTCAGGGGAGGCCTTATATTTCTAAGCTTGAAAAAAAATGGCACTAGGTCTTATTTTCAGGGGATGTCTTATTTTCGGGGAAACAGGGTATATAGGGAAGATGCATCAATCAAAAAGTTAAAATTTTAAATATATTGGCTACCTTCCACCTAGAATATGTCTAAGATTTTTTACGCCGTTTTTTGGGGTGGTTTGGGTGCGGATTCAGCCCTCAAAACAGCACCAAAGAAGACTATAAAACACCCAAGTTCATTTTACATTGATTCCTATGTAAAACTGCATTATATTTCATATGATGCGTGTTTTTGTCGTTTATTTTACGCACTTATTGTAAGTGTAGAAAAATAAGGGACATGTCAATTCTTTGAGGCAAAGTCTGCGCCTCCCCATATAGTACATAGGAGGCGAATAATCCACCTCTGAAAATCAGTGTCATATCCTCATCTGAAATCTACGCTTACAAGTGTGTATTTTCCAACAAGGATACAAGGCGGATTCCATGCTGAAAATGTCACTACACTACAGACTTGGCAGCACTTCAAAGACATCACTGATGAGTTGTATTAAAGCTATTGATACTTTTTGCATTGTATGTCATTTATTAAACATATTTACAGCTGGTTCTGAAATTTTAAATTGTGGCTTGTTTGTCCTGATTTCTTCTGAAGCTGGCATGCCTCACAATATATCAGAGGCTGCTAGGTTTTGTTCAGTACTCATTACATTAGACAAGCTTTTTAACAGCTTAGTGTGCAACTCCTCTCCCTGCTCTTCTGTTAGCTGACATTTCACAATTAAATAAAACTATGATGTAAGGGTGTATGCTTAGATTAAGATACAGAAGAGCAGGGAAAGGTGATGAAAACGGACCTGATCGGGAGCTCGTATGAATGGCATCTAACCAGTGGTATAATATTCCAAGACATTTCAGCTGCTTAAGACAATGGGTATGTTCACACGGCGTAATTGCGGCACGATCGTATTGTACGCGTGGGATGATGTGACATGTCATTTATTCGCAGCGCTTACGCACCGCAAGAAATGCATGTCTATGGGGCCGGCGGGCTGCAGTCCACCCCTCCCCGCGCCTCGAAACACACGATGTATTGTGGTGCATTCTGTATGCGCCGCATTACATCGTGTGAACATACCCAAACAGTCCAACATATTTTAATTTTAACCAACTGTAAATGTGTTGTGTTTAATAAAACTACAATAAAAAAAAAAGCCTGCACAAGGTCATAGTACTTTGAAATGCCACTTCATCTAGGGCTATGTTCACATGGTGTTTTTGGATACGGTTTTAGATGCGTGTTTAGATCCGTGTTTTGGACCCTAAATGGACCCAAACACGCATCTAACAATGTGCAGTGTGAGTTACATTGCTTTCAATGTAAAACACGTATCGGCGTTCAGACGAGTGATCGCTGATGAGTGTTTTACATGCGTCTATGTGATGCATCTTTCGGATCCGTTCAAAGAATTGTCATGTCAATGACAGCAGCAGACGCCCTATTTAAAACTATAGGGTGCGTTTCTGCTGCAGCAAAAATGCATCCAAACACGCTGTGTGAACATTCCCTAACCGTCACTCATGACATTTAACCCCTTAATGACCTTGGGCGTATCAGTACGTCCCAGGGCCGCTAAGGGGCTTTGCAGGGGGATCGCTCTGTGACCCCCCCGCACAGCCGGCGGGTGTTCGCGGCAAATTGCCGCTAACACCCGGCAGTAACAGCGCCGGCGGGTGGCTCCGCCCGCTGGCGCTGTTTTACCCATCAGGCGCCACGGCAAAGATGGCCACGGCATCTGAATGAACGCCGATCGGTGCCGCGCACCGATCGGTACGGTCATCGGTACCGGACGACCGGGCATGGTGGTGGGGAGCCTTGTGAAGACTCCCGTCACTTACCCTGGCCGGTTTGCCCCACTTCCATCCGCAGACAGGAAGTGGGGAAACCGCCATCTTTGTACACCCTAATGCATTGCCTCTTCAATGCATTAGGTTGTATTAACAATCGCGCCACCTAGTGGTCAAGCACCGTAGGTGGCCTCAATGTTACAGTAAAAAAAAAAAAAAAATAAAGTTTTAAAGCACAAAAAAAAAAATGGTTAAAAGTTCAAATCACCCCCCATTACCCATTTTACAAAAAAAATAATTAAAATAATAAAAAAAGTTACACATATTTGGTATCGCCGCGTCCGAAAAAGTCCGATCTATAAAAATATAACATCATTTATCCCGTACGCTGAACACCGTAGAAGAAAAAAAAATTCCAAACGCCAAAATTGCGTTTTTTGGTCATTTTACGTCACACAAAAAATGGAATAAAATGACCAAAAAAGTCGCATGCATTCCAAACTGCTAGCGATAAAAAGTACACTTCAGCCCGCAAAAAATGCCCCCTCACTGACGTCCGTAGGTGTTAGTACAAAAAAGTTATTGGTCGCACAAAATGGCGCCGTGGCGCAAATTTCAAAAATAGAAAATGTTTGGAATTTTTTTTACGGTACCAAAACATAACGGAAACCCTACATGTTTGGTATTGCTGGATGCGTAACAACCTGTAGAATACTGATAACACATTACAGTTACCGAAGATTGAACGCCGTAAAAGCAAAACCCCCGCAAACATGGCGAAAATACATTTTTTTTCACAATTTGTCCCACTTGGAATTTTTTTGCGGTTTCCCAGTATATTCTATAGTATAGTGAATAACACCATTAGAAAGTACATCTTGTCCCGCAAAATAAAAGCCCTCATGTGTCTATGTAGGTGGAAAAATAAAGAAGTTATGGCTTTCAGAAGGCGAGGAGGGAAAAACGAACGTGTCACCAAAAAAAACACGCCTGGTCCTTAAGGGGTTAAAAAAGGTCAGAAGTTACATTGTTCGAGAGACAGTTGAGATAATGGCACCACACTTTGACATGTGTCCTGTACCGTCAAGGAAAACTAAAATTAAAGATTAATGATACAGTGTATCGATTAAATTAGCCCATAATATTTTCCTTCAGCAGGACACTGCATGTTTCCTGCTGATCTTTTCCATTTAAGTGTGGCATACTGCTGAAGAGACAAGCTTTTGAACAATTTTATTGCAGACAGAAAAATAAGGAAAGGCTGATCTTCGTGACACATATTATGTTATCGATCCATCACTTTATATCTATATACAAACATCAGTCAAATATTACACTGGTCAACACTCATTAACATGTCTTAAAAGTTAGAACTGTTTTTCAGTACATGTGGGGCTCTGATTCTATAAATGACACCCATTTTTCAGCTCTAGTTTTGGCGATCCAGCATTGCCACCTTACCAGGTATATGCTGCTCAAAGTAGTGGTCATTCAATATTGTACTAAAGCTATCTTGGAAATTCATGTGAAACAGAAAAGATATAAATTTTAGAACATTTAAAGAACACATGCAAACAAAAACATGAACGTGCATGAGCAAATTCTATTCATCTGCACTACATATTTATAAACAAATTCATTTTTTTGCTCCCCAGTGTTATTAGTACTCTGGCAGTAGAATTTATTTTAACACATTTTCAGAAAAGACAAATACATTATTTACTTAATCACACTCCTGTTCAATACAATTTGTCCATTTGCTAACATGCTTTCATATTCCTTCATCAAAAAATGCTTTACGCTACGATGCAAACCAAAACTGCACCCGTTTTTAATTCTTCATCAGACATGAATCTTCGTCCTCTCAGGGTGTGTGTATGCATGTATTTATGCGGTATCATATCAAATTGTGGTTTGATTATTGTATATGTGTTATATACATACATTATTTAGTATACATTAAAAACTGTCATTGCAGTGAGGTTGTGTTTTGTATTAATAAAACTATTAAAAATCTAAACACTTTGTTTTTTTACTTAGATTTTGTATGTTGCTTATTATTGTTGTTCTAGTCTATCATTTCTAATCAAATGTATAATGGTTTTCAAACAACTGCATGAAATTCACACCTTGAACACTAGATGGGGCCATTACACCACTGCAGGACAACGTGTTCCACTTAAAATGAGGAATTTATTAAATCAAATCAATCTGTTTTCTTAACAGTTACATAAGTTACATCGAATGTTTTAAGTCAGTTTTCACATGAATTTTCTTTACTTTAAAATACAAGCAAAATAGTACCGAACGACATGTACATAAAAATACCTCAGCATTCAAATAAGGCCATCATAAAAAAAAAAGAAACAACAAATAGTAATCATATGTCAACGTATTTAAAACCATAAAGCAAACTTGTTTTCCTACACAGTAGACCCAGCCATTTTGTGCAAAGATGTAGCATCCATTAATTTCAAATTTATCACTCAGCATAATATGCAAAATGATTCCTTTTTCTGAGTGTAGGGGTCAGATTAGCTTTTAAACAGTTTGTCTCAGTGTATAGACCTAACTTCAAGCAGTAGAAATTGTTACCTAGAATTAATGTTATGAAAAGCTCATCAAATAAAATGAGGCCTACATTAGATACAGCTGCCCCTGGAATTTCAATCTCCGGTCACCTTCATTAAATTAAAATTCACAAAGTGCACCAATAGTAAATGATAAAAAAAAAAAAAAGTTAAACTTTCTATG
The DNA here is from genome assembly GCA_025379985.1 of Phyllomedusa bahiana. NCBI lineage: Eukaryota > Metazoa > Chordata > Amphibia > Anura > Hylidae > Phyllomedusa > Phyllomedusa bahiana. The sequence goes on from JAODAL010012757.1 coordinate 17,043, forward strand.
CTACAGAATGACAGCTGCTTAATACTTAGTGGTCTAATGAAACATAGTTATAGCCTCCCAGTAAAATAACGGTAAAATTCACTGTAAAATTCTGAAGATGCTAACTTTACCGTAAACTAAAAGTAAAAAAAAAATGGTTTATTCTGGTGGCATAAATTAATAGAGATACAAAACACTAGAAATGACCAAACTTTTTTCAAAGAACAAGCACCACAATTGACATCAGCATTCCAGTTTGTAGTGTGTAATATATAACATTTTTAATCCCATTCCACCTCGTCAAACTCAGAATCATCTTCTGAATCGCTGTACTCCACAGCAATGCGCCGGGACAAGATGGTGGCCACATCATTCTCAATGCGTTCATGCTTGGCTTCTTGCTCACGTTGTTCTTCCACTTTACGAAGCTGAATACCTGAAACATTGACAATACAGCTTAATAATGTAGAAAAAAAAATCACTAACCTAAAGACATTTTACAGAACCATGTAAGATTTCAGAAGACGTGATGGAAAATGCCTCAAACATCTTGCCAGCAAACACGATAAATTTTTAGATGTATTTCAGTAATTCTTCACTACTCAAATAGATACAACAGCATGTAACAAAGAATCTATTTATCCAATTTCAGGAAAAGCTGAATAAACAATCTAAACCCAGAAAGAGGATGTACAAGAAAGCCTGCAAACAGTTTGCTGAAAACAAGCCGACTAAGGATATGGATTACTGGAACCACGTCTTGTGGTCAGATGGTGTGAGAGTGAAGCGGAGCAGTATTCCAACATGATAACAACCCCAAACACCTCCAAGACGACCATTGCCTTGCTAAAGAAAATGAGAATAAACCTACTGGACTGACCAAGCATGTCTCCAGACCTAAACCCTATTGAGAATCTGTAGGGCATCCTCACACAGAAGGTGGAGGAGCGCAGGTCTCTAACCACCACCAGCTCTGTAATTCCAGTGGCAACCTTTGAAGCTCTAGAGAACTCCATGCCGAAGAGCGTTAAAGGCAGTGCTGAAAAATAATGGTGGCCACATAGAATATTGACACTTTGGGCACAATTTATCCATTTTCACTTAGGGGTGTACTCCCTTTTGTTTCCAGCGGTTTACACATTGACGGCTGTGTGTTGAATTATTTTGAGGGCAACCCAAATTTATACTGTTATACAAGCTGTATACTGACTATATTGTATCAGTTTCATCTCCCATGAAAAGATATAATACAATATTTACAAAAATGTGAGGGGTGTACTCACTTTTGCAAGATACTGTACACACACAACCATATGTGGCACTTTCCAATTTAGAAGGGGGGGGGGGGGGTTAAGTGATTAAACAGATATTGACATGATGTCAATTTAAAGTCAACACCTCAATTTGTGAGGCTTTTTTCTGCAGTGTGTAAATGAGATTTCTTAAAATCTCATCCAAACTACTGCTGCTGTAATACACTGCGCAAGATCCACAGTGTATCCAGGTGTATTTACTGTAAATGGAAACTACAAAGCAGATGTAAGCGGAGTCTTACATATAACACTGCACAAATATTATATTTGCCAGTTTTAAGACATGCACAACAAGAAACCCAGTTCAACTTTTAGGAAGAATTCACACATGGCAGTTGCAGAAATTTCTGCAACTATCCAATTCATCTTAATGGGTCGTACAAAAATCCATGCACTTGTTAAAGAAACCGCCTATTCAAATCAATGGACCTGATTTTCTGTTAAAGATAATTCTGCAATAGTTCTGTAAAAAAGCACATTTGTCAATTCACCCTTAAGAGTGTTCCCCCTGCTGCGAGGAGTACAGATCCTAAATTTTCTTAACAGTATAGAGATTGCAGTGTAACTGACAATTTTTTTTTTTTTACCAGGAAAACCTGTTTGAGCAAAAAACTGGAAAGCAAATCACATGTATTAAAGTTTTCAATGCAAAAATTGCTTTACCTTTTCGTATCGCTTCTAGCAGAACACTTCTAGCATCACTGATAACTGGGAGAGTTGATGGTAGTCTCTTAGGCTCAGATGCAACTTGAGATGGAGGGGATGGGGGCAGAAGAGGAGCATGAGAACCGGGCACAATGGAAGCAAGAGGATGTAGACCAGCAGGAGCATGAGAGAGGGGTAGAACTGCAACAGGAGAAGAGGGTCGCATCCCAGGTGGAGGTAATGGTGGTGGTGGAGGGGGTGGTGGAAGACCCGGTGCTTCAATCTGGGGAAGTGGATGAACTGGCACAGTTTCACATACTTGAGAAGAACGGGACACTGGTGGAGAGGGCTGTACAAGAGGCGGAGCTACAGGTGGTGGAGCTGGGTGAAGCACTCCAGGTGCTATCTGCAAAGGAGCTGGCGGGGGTGGCACAATAGTAGTTTGCAAGTTAGCTGTAGGTGGTGGGGGAGGAGGAGGAACTGGAGGTGGTGGAGTGGAGGATATTGATGATCGCAGAGAAGAAGCAGAAAGGGCAGAGGGAAGAGGTGGAGGGGGTGGAGGAAGTGGAGGAGGTTGTGTTGGTGGAGAGGGGCTCACAAACACTGGCGTTCTACCCATGGCTGGAGACTGTGGCCGGTTTTCAGACAATCCTTGTGTGGCACTAGAAAGAAGACATAAAAGGAAAATATTTACCTATGTAATGACAGTAATGTAAGCATAATAAAGGGCAGATAGAATATTATGCTACAGCCAAGCTTTACATCTACTGCTTGTATTGGACAAATTATTTTTTTAATATTTGGGGTGTTTAAGCAGCTCTATACTATCAGATATAAAAGAACAGGACCATAGAAACTATATAAATTACACAGAATCAGTAGTTCTAAATTTTGCATTACGTAAGTAATCCAGAAATTCGGATTTTTGTACTTACCGTAAAATTCTTTTCTCGTCCAATTCATTGGGGAACACAGCACCTTGGGTATAGGCCCTTGCCCTTGGAGGCTGACACTAGGCGGACCAAACGTGTTGGGCCCGCCCTGATAGACTATATACCTCCTGCTGATGCCAGGCTAATCAGTTGGTAAAAAAGCTGTGGCTGATAGGATAAGCCATTGTCCAATTCCATGGAGAAAAAATGAGTGAGGGACCCGTATACCAAAATGAATCGAAAGAGAAAAGGATTTTACAGTAAGTACAAAAATCCGAATTCCTCGCCAATATTATTGGGGGACACAGCACCTTGGGATGTCCAAGAGCAGTCCCAGAGGGTGGGAGACAAAAAAAAAATGCTACAACTAAAAAAATCCATCAGCAGAGGCAGTCCTTAGCACACTGCTGCCTGAAGTACCTTATGGCAGAGGCTTGTGTCAGCCAAGGCCAAAAGTATGGATTTGGTAGAACTTAAAAAAAAGTATGGACTGAAGCCCAGGTGGCTGCTTTGCACACCTGTAAAGCTGAAGCTTGATGCCGAACTGCTCACGAGGCACCAAATCGCTCCTATGGAATAGGCGGTGACCCGAAATGGAAGAGGTTCCCCCGTAGACCGATAGGATTCCGAAATTGCATACCGGATCCAGCTAGCAAAAGTGGCCAGACCCCTTCGGAGACCTTCTAAAATGATAAAGAGGGCCTTGGAGCGTCTAAATGACACAGTAGTCGAAAGGTTAATCCAAACAGCACTGACAACGTCTAAACAATGTAACAACTGCTCTTGAGGATGAGAGGGCGAGAGGCAAAAAGAGAGCAGAATTATGTCCTCTTTGATATGAAACGATGAAACCACCTTAGGGAGAAACGAAGGAATGGGACAAAGGACAACCTTGTCCTTATGTGGTACCAAGAAAGGGGATTTACCCCAATATAGAGCCATCAGTTCATACAGTCGGCGGATGAAAGAAATGGCCATCAGGAAGGCCACTTTCCATGAAAGCAAATGTAGGAAAACTTCCCGTAATGGCTCAAATAGTGAAGACTGCATGGTTTTCAAAACAACATATACAGTAAATCCCATGGTTTGATAGGCTTACGAACCGGTTGGGACGGAACGTGCAACCCCCTGCAAAAAGGTTTAACCCTGCCGGCAGGAGGCCAACATACGCTGGAATAGGACTGAAAGGGCAGAAATCTGTCCGCACTGGGAGAAAAGGCCGAGCCCGAGCTCCAGGCCTGACTGTAAAAAAGAAAGCACCCTTGGAGTAGAACATGCCAAAGGGTGAAAACCCTGGGATTCAGCCCAGACAAAAAACACCTTCCAAGTGCAGTGATAGATCTGAGCGGATTGAGGCTAGCGTGCCCAAATCATGGTTTGGATGACAGAATCTGACAGGCCCCGAGACTTTAATATTGAGGTCTCAACATCCTCGACATCAAATGCAGCCAAGGTAAAGTGGGGTGGAACAGTGGACCCTGAGAAAGGAGGTCTATCCGCAAAAGGAAGCAGCGTCTGCCAATAGAGCAACAAGATCCGGGTACCAGGACTTGCGGGGCCAACCCGGAGCGACGAAGATGGCTGGCACCCTCTCAGACATGAAACACTTGAGCACTCACAAAAATAGTGGCCTGGGGGCAAAGAGGTAGACCAGAGTAAACTGCCTCCAAGGTAGGACCAGCGCATCTGCCTTGAAAGCCAGGGGATCTCTGGCCCTGGATACATAACCCAGGAGTTGATGATTGAGGTGAGAAGCAAACAGCTTGATGTCTGGCATGCCCCACTTCTGGCAAAGATGGTGAAAAACCTTTGGTAAAGAGTACCCCCCGGGACACATTGTAAATTAGACGATTGGCCAAAGAGTTTTTCACCTCTGGAATGAAGACTGCCGACAAAGCCTGCACCAACCGTTCCGCCCAGTGAAGAATCCTTTAGGCTTCCAGGAAAGCCTCCCAGTTGGTCCCCAACCTTGATTTAGATGGGGCCCCCCGCTGTGGAGCTGACAACTGAACCCAAATTGGGTCCCCCGGATAAAGGGGCCCAAGCAAAGCATTAAAAAAATGACCCCGATTCCCCAAGCATTATTTGGAGACTGACTTCCAGGGAAAAACCCCGAGTCCCCGGGGCCAAAAAAGCACCCCCCCTGATGTACTGGTGTCAAGGGATCATCAGCCCTTGCGGGGGCAGAAAAATACTTCCCTGATGGAGTAAAGGGAGACCCGCTATAGCCAAGTCGGTTGGACTGAGGTAGAAGGAAAACATGTAGGGGACATTGGAGAAGTCCCCAAAAAGGGTTTCCCCTGCGGAGGCAAGATAAACTGCACAAAGGGGAAGGCTTAAGCGGACCATCCTGCTGAGAACCCTAAAGTGCAAAGAGTATATGGGGTGCGTTTTCGCAATAGCGCAACTCTTGACCGCAAACGCTAGATCTTCCCTGGTGGAAGAAATACTCTGGCCACCCGAGTGTCAAGAATCATCCCCAGAAATTTTCCTCCTTTGGTGGGGGCAGGAGGATATTCAAAATTTACTACCCCCCCAAAGCCCCTCTAGGGTCTACGTACCCAATCTGTAGGAAGGGCTCGCGATGGAAAATTCCTAAAGGTTTTCCAGGGAGGGAAAAAAGGTTTGCCCCCGAAGCGAAGGGCCCCTCAATGGTGCTAGGACCTTTGTGAAGACCCTTGGTGCAGTTGTGAGGCCAAACGGCAGAGCTCTGAAATGGAAGCAAGAACCACTGGTGGGGCTGGGCAATCAGGACATGCAGATAAGCGTCGTTGATATCTATAGCAGAGAGAAACTCGCTCTGCTCCAGAAAGGCCACCACCGACCTGAGCGACTCTATGTGGAAACTAGGAACTTGCACATACCGGTTGAGCTCCTTGATGTAAAACACCAGCCTTAATAAGCAGTCTTGCTTGGAGACCATAAAAAGGTTTGAATAAAAACCTTGAAAACACTCGGCCTCGGGGACCAGTATGATTACCACTTGAAGGAGGGTGTGGACAGACTGAAAAAAGGGCGGGGAAAAAAAAAAAAAACGTGTTGGGGGAACTGATCTGAAGTGAATCTTGTATCCTGAAGACGACTTCGTGAACCCAGGCGTCATTGATCTAGACCTGCCAGATCTCCTGAAACTGGAGGAGTCAGCCCACCACCCGAGACAGATTCTCAGGTAGAGATGGGCCTTCAGACCAAGTGCGACTTTGCAGAAGGACCTTTGGGCGTTCTGCGAGACAGCCAGGAAGATGCTGGCTTGGCTGTATGCCGCTTACCTCTCGAGGAATGGGGAATTTTCCGTGCAGCTGGCCTGTAGAAGTCCCGAAAGGACTGAAACTGGTCGTGTTTCTTGAGTGAATGATGCCGCACTGCCTGATACTGCAGGAGGAGAGTACTACGACAACCTGTGGCCGCTGAAATTCTCTCATCCAAACGCTTCCCAAAGAGCTTGCCGCACGAGAACGGAAGGGCAATCGGCAATTTCTTGCTGACCAAGATTTTTACCACAAAGAGCGGTGAGTGGCCACTGCAATGGCCGATGCTCTAGCCGCTAAGCGAGCTGCCTCAAGGGAGGCCTCGAACATGAACTTCGCCGCACCTGTGAGCTGAGAAGTAAGATCCAACAGCTACTCTGTAGAGGCTCCAGCTGACAGTCCTTGCTGCAGCTGTTTTGATCAGACCGTGTAGGCCTTGCTGACCCAAAAACAAGCAAATGCAGGCCGCAGGGCCGCCCTGGCTCCCTTAAAAAAGGGGTTTTTACAAAAATTTTTCCAAGACACTTTTTTCCGTGCTGTCACTAAGGACTGCAGCATCCGAGATAGGAATGACCATGGACTTTGTGAGTCGGGCATCCACCGATGGGACCCCCGACCACTTGGTCACTGATTCCACAGGAAAAGGACAAAGAATAGTAAGCCTGCTGGTAGGAGAAACAAACAACCGTCGGTTTTCCAAACCCCCCCCCGGGAAACCCGTTTCCCCCCAAACCCGCTGCGTAAAGGGAAAACCAAAAAATGCAGTCTTCTGCTTTAAAAAAAACTTCTTCCTGGGAAAGGGCCCAGACTTTTTTAATCTCCCATAAGGGGGTCCTCCCAACAGCACGTATCAGAGCCTGAACTGCTGCTGCCATTCCATCATTTCTGTCTGGCTCAGAGTCTTAATCAGAGGAGTCCCCAGAAGAAGCTGTATCCAGGCATGGAGCTTCTATCTCCAGCCACCCGGCTGTTTCCCGGAAAAACAAGGGAAAAGAGGACTCTAACCCCCTTAAAAACCCAAACCCCTTTCCCTATGGGGTGCAAATGGGCAAGGAGCACTGGGAGGTGCTAGGCTGGGCAGATAGCGGAGACAGCATACGTTCTATGGTCGAAAACATAACCTGGGACAGTCTGGACAGGTCACCCACTGCTAGCAAGAGAGACCTAGCCCATTCTGGGGCCACCGACTCCTGGCAGACAGGGTTGGGCCCTGCAACGGTAGGCTGTGGAGCTACGCAAAGGGCACAAAAGGCACTGGGCTGGCCGAAGTAAACTTGTGGAAACGGGCACAGGCAAAATAAGTTGCCGCTGCTTTGGACGTGGGTGGTTTAGGCCCCTCATCCTTGGAAGGTGTTTGGGGAAGGGAAAAGTGGCCCACAATAGGCCAACTTACCACCCCAAGATGCTGTGTCCTCCACGGAAGCCAGGAGACGCGCAGCAAGCAGAAGGCCTGAGAACGCCAGAAAAATGGCGATTAAGCTCGGACCCGAACACAAGCCCAGGTTGCTGAAGGCCCTGCCCCATCTCTTGGGAGTGGCTCGAAACCATTTGGAAGGCCCGAGGGGCGGAACAAGTCCAGGGAAGGGCGTTGCTTAGGCCTCCAGAAGCTGGGGACTAAATTTGGAATCGCAGCCACGGCCCGCAGCTCGGAGCGTCCCTGGAGCAGTAAGACACTGCTAAGCAGGTGCCGCAGCCCCCAGGGGTAAGAATTCTACCCTCCAGTAACATTCCTGGACGTGCGGTACCATGGCGAAACTGCAGCGGTACTGCATTGGTTACCCAGAACCGGTGCGGCAGTGCAAACATGCCCTGCTGCCTTGTGCCGGCCAGGGACCAGAGGGGGAAGATGCTCCCACTTGCACAAGAGCCCGAGGCTTGGATAACGACTGCTGGGAGACCATAGGAAAGTAAAATTCACCAAACCCTCCAACTCCATTAGAAGAAACAAAAAAAAACCCAGACTATCCCCAAACGGAGGAATCCGGGGTACTCACCAATCTGAAGGTGAGGCTACCGGAATCCGAAAAATGGGGCCGTGGAGGTGGAAGTTGGGGACAGGTGAGCAACACAAGAAAGCTTACCCACTAAAAACTGAGGTTTCCCTCGCCCCTCAGGAGGGATCCCGTCACCGGTGAAAATAAGCGTTGAGGGCCCGCCTGATAGGTGAGAGCTAAAGGCTCAATCACCACCTGCAAGCAAACAAAAAAAAAATAAACTCAGCAGAGCTGCGAACATTAGGCCGAAAGTTGATTAGCCTGGCGTTGGCAGGAGGTATATAGTCCATCGGGGCGGGCCCAACACGTTCGGTCCGCCTAGTGTCAACCTCCTAGGGCCTATACCCAAGTTGCTGTGTCCCACAATGAAGGGAAATGTGGGTTTTTTTATTTATTTTCCCAAAAAACACTCCCCTCAACAGGGCCACAAAATATATAGCATGTATCCTTTTAAAAAAGTTATAAAAAAAATTGATTTGGCAGTTCATTTTGCTATTTTAATCAAAATAATTAAAAATACCTGATAACAGGCATGGCTTTTCCATCTCCAGCTGCATGCATTGGTGGAGGAGGAGGTGGCTCGTGAGGTCTCACCAATACCCGGTCTTCAACCCTATTCAGAAGATCATTCATCTGACTATAAGGAAGAGCAGCAAGTGAGAAGGGTCCGTCTGCAGTCTCTCCATAGGCTTGTGGTCTAGTGAAAGAATATTTGTTAATTATCTTTCAAGATGTTTTATACATGTTGTACAGAATTCTTTAATACAGATAACTGATTAAGGTTATTAAGACGGTTAACCTTTTTTCTGCATAATATAGTAATGCATACGAACACATGGAAATTTGTAACATATCTGACTTTGGGAAAGTGACATCTAACCTTACAGTAACCTTTTCCTAATTGTACACAGAACCTGGGATAGAATGTAGGGAGATACTGGACTGTCTTAGAGGAGCAGAGCACTAGCTTCACACAAGAGAAATCCCCTCAAATTATCAGACAGAAAAGCTAGCCTCTCTTTTTCTGAGACAAGTTGTTGTGACAAGAAAGTGGGGGCAAAAAGTGGGAAGATATTGGACTGGCTGAGAGGAGCAGAGCACTAGCATCACACAGGTAAAAGCCCATACACTTAGAGAGAAGAGACACTAAGGATCAGAAAGAAACAAGCACATATTTTCAGCTCAACCAGATATTTATTTTGCAGTTGCAACAAGACAGGAGGGACATATAGGTTGAATGCATGAGACCAAACGTTCTCAAATTTACTCAGCTAATTTGAAATTCAAGTACACGGTAAAATTAACTTTCACAATCTGTAAACTCTGGAAAAATAGAACATCCAGCATCCATACAAATATGCATTGATAAGAAAAAACAAACAATCTGCTGTACAGTGCAGGATAGATCGCTTATGCATTTTAGATGACAACTCTTTACTCATCAGAAACATATAAGCTGTTGATCTTGCGTTGTAGAGCATTTTTATCGTATCATGGACATTTGGTAGTGGTTTAACATGTTATGGGAAAGTGAAGTTGTGTTTCTTTGTATGGATGCTGGACAATCTGTGTTTCTACAGTTTATAGACCGGGAAAGGTGAATTTATAGTGAGAAGAAACATGCAGAGGAATAGAAAAATACCCTGAAAACACAAGACAGACACAGTTGCTGTACTGTGAGAAATCTACATTTTGTAACTTGTTTTTTTTTATTCAAATAAATATTGGCTAAAAATGCACCTTTACTGCTCCATCCTATGGTTGGCACTAGTTCTCTGTTCTTCTTCTTGTCTTAGTTTCCGGGTTAGGTTATTAAGTACTTGGGCTGATAGTACTCCTGTCTTTATTGGCCCGGTCACTAAACATAAGGGGTCGCGGATAGTATTTTATGCCAGGTTCTTATTTTCAGGTTATCATAACCGCCCGCTGCGTTTAAGTGGTAGGATCATTTTGAATTTTTCTTGATCTCATCAAGATAGGCTAAAAGTATTTGTTATAGACAAAGAACATGTTGGCTTTTTTTTTTTCTTTTTTCACTATGTTTGCTTTTTATTGCACTGAGATTATACCGGAGTACTGTGATGTGTATTGCCATTGGATATCTTACTGCTGTGATTTGTGTTATATGTTTACTACTTAATAAACCTCTTTGAATATGAGAAAATGCACCTTTAATCATAAAATGGGTATAGTCAGTGAGTGTATAAAATAATGTTTAAAGCAGTAGAACAGACTCGCATGATCCAGGGTCCTGCATCTCTCTGTACAGTTCCAGCAGAAGTCACATGCTCTCTCAGACAGGAATCAGTACCAAGCAGGAATCCTCTGCTGCAAATCTCCAATTGACTTTTAAGGGGCCGTTCACGCGGCACAGGACAAATACCGGTCGGTTTATCCGACCGGTATTTGTCCTGTTTTCTTGGCGTGCATACGGCCGCAGGGGGGCGGCTTTCCTCCGTGGAGAAAAGCCCTCCCCCTTCCCATAGACCTGTTCATATTCCGTCCGAAAACCGGACGGAAGAATGAACATGTTCTCTGTTTTTCGGACCGCCGGTGGTCTGAAAAAATGCCGGGCAGAAAACCGGTGCAGTGGGGACTGCTGCACCGGTTTTCCATAGCGGTCCATTGAAAAGCTTCCGGACGGTTTTTCAGATGGTTTTCAAAACCCCGTGCCGTGGGGACAAGTCCTAAGAGTCTCACAGGAAACCTTCCTTGAAACCATGGTATGGATTCAAGGCATAAAGAGGGTGAGGCTTATTCCCCCCTTGGAGATTTACAGAATGTTGGTATGTAAGTTTTTCCTGCTGTAAAATGATAAGCATGTGTGCTTTATGCTAGGTCAGTTTTATCCGGTCCGTGCCCCGTATAAATGGCCTGCTTCCCCAATGTTTTTCCTTCCCTTCCGAGCGCGCCCTCATTCACTAAAGTAAGAGCAGCGTCACGCATTGTTGTTCTCTTTGAAGATCTAACAATTGCGGCGCGGCGCACTGCTATTTGTTATTGGTTGCTCCAGACCTCTCCACTGATTAAGCCGCGCCATGCCCGCCTGTTTGCGGCAGGGTCAGGAGGAAAGCCAGTGTCGTCCTTTGAGCTGCCGCTGCTTCCGGCTTCAGTGCACGCTGCGCAGGTTCTGGAGGTAGAGCAGCCGGCAGCGTAAGCTCATGCTTGCTGGGGGCTTTCTATAGAAAGGAGGAGGAGCGAAAGCCTGTCAGTACGACTTGGTGTCGGTGACTGCAGTGCCTCCTCCTCAGTACTGTACCTCTCAGGTTGCGTAGGTACAAGGGTCCACAGAGGGCCCCTCCCTCGCCACACAACTAGATTGCTTGATATAGCCAAGCGCTGCACAGTGGAGTTAGGGTTGTCCGGAATAGGATCCTTATCGCTTAAAAAGGCACCCCCAGATTCTTGCACTCAAACCTGGGAGGGAGACAGAATCCTTCAGGAGCAGTGTGTGGATTGTGCCGGTAACTGCTCTCTCCTCCGTTATCACTTGGTCGATGTATTAACAACAGTGTAAATCATAGCTTTAAAAATGTCGGGCCCGCAGCTATAGGGTTATTTACTAGAGGCAGGGATTCAGTGACTGAAGCTCCGTGCTCACTGCTCTCTGTGCATAAGAAACCTGATCCCGTACCAACTACAGAGCATGGGGCTACAGTCACTAAATCACTGTGTGTAAACATCACATACACTGCTGTTGCGCAGTAATAACATGTTTAAAATTAAAGAAAAAAAAAATAGGAAAACACTAGGGCTTGTTCACATGTGATTTTCACACTCCGTGTTACAAGCCTTTAGGGATCCGTCTTGGGGTCCGCTCTGTCGGTCCCAAAGACGGATACTATCATTAGCAGTTAGATTAACACTGCTGTGGTGTGACGAACACGGAGCGGCTGTTCACAAAGAGATCGCCCGCTGCTTGTTATTTAAAAAGCGCAGCTCAGCTCTGTCGTGAAACGAAATTGCATGTCAGCTCATCTGCGCTTTTGAAACACCAGCGTGATTTCTCATGTGAACTCCGCCGCTGCTGGCACTTGTTCGTCATAGACGCATTAATAATCTCACTGTTAATGTTAGATCCGTCTTGGAACCGACAGAGTAAGGCCCCAAACGATCTATAAATATAAAAACTCTATTAGTAAAATAATATACACACACCCCTCCATCACAGGCGTATTGCAGCACAATTACGCATCAAAGTACGGACTCTCAATTATGCTGTGTGATCCTTCCCCTTACAAATTTTTGCAATAATATGATATAGGTTGGTATATAGAAGGGTTGTCCCTGTGAAAGATCCTCATGGTACCACCACCACTATTGCTTCTGTAGCTCCACACCAGCTTTCAGTTCTCATCCCAACACAATCAGTACAGGCTCAGGCTCCCCATGAAAGTCAATTGGGCATGAGCATTTCCCGTGTTGACAGGACAAAAAATGTATAATTGAAAAAATGAATTGGATCCTGTGAGTCTCCGGAGTAACATTGGGGGTGAAACAATGATGTAAGTATCACTTTATATCCCCACAGCCTGGCCCTAATTCAAATGAAAGTTTTCTTCAGCCAGACAACCCTTATAGTAGAAATCATTTTTTTGTGGCACGCTTATCCACATTCAGACATCCGTCACATCAAGAACCCCCCCCCTTGTTGTTAAAAGTAGTGTTTCATCATCCAGAGAACCTTGTCCTACAGGAGGGGGGGGCCCAAGCTAAGTTTTGCACCAGGCCCATTAGCCTGTCCCGCTAGCTACGCTTCTGGTTCCCAACGCAGAGCCCAGGCAGAGCAGCCAGCAGCATATTAGTTACTTGGCAGCGCCAGCTTGTGTAAGTTAATTATAATGTAACTGAGTGCAGAAAGTTAACTGTCAGCTGAGCTCTGTGGTCACACTGACCCACAGAGCTGACAGCCTCTAGTTTATATTATCATCAGCCCCCCTGTGGATCAGCATTATATAATCTGACCCAGAGGGCTGATGATATAACTATAGCTTTCAGGTCTGTGGTCAGTTGTGGACCCACAGAGGCTGACCATGGTGGGGGGGGCGTCGCTAGGCAGTTTTATCCGGTCGCACAAGGCTCGGATAAAACGCTTTGCTCCAGGCCGCTGCTTGGACGTAGATCTCCGACGTTCTCTTTACCTATATGTGCGTCTCTGGGTCTGGCAGGATTAATTTTTTTGATCCATTAAGGTAGTAATAGTTTAGGGTCTTGGATTTGTTGGAGTTTTTTTTATTAAATCATTCTGGGAGCAAAGTTGTCATTGCAGATTTTAATTGTGCAGTGACTTCTGGGGGGATGGACATGATCTATGTGGAATATGCAGAAATTTAGTGACAGGAACAAGAAGTTTTCCTGTAAAAAAACATGCCGGCAGTTTCACAAATGATGGCGCGAAAAATGCCGTGTGCACCCAGCCCCTACTGACAAAACACAAGAGGGCCCGAGGCCCCGGATGTTTTTTAGGACCCTAGCAAACGTCCCTGATGTGAAGGATGATTTCTACATAGGATAACTGAACATTACACTAAATGCAGCAGACTAAAACACTATATAGGAGGTTGGTTCCTAAACTGTAGAATCAATCCATTAGAAACATAAGGTTGGGGTTTTCAGGTGGAAAAAAAACCAAAATTTAAAAAATACCCGGTTTTTTAAAAAAAAAATTTTTCATTGCTTGGGGCGTTTTTTCCTGGGGCCAAGGATGGAGCAGGGGCCTTTTTGCCTGGTGAAGGGTTTCCCCTCTAAAACTCCTTTCTGCCCGCCCAAAAAAAAACCCTTTAAAAACCAACCCCCCTTTAAAAAAAAAAAGGGAAAACCCCTTTAGGGGGCATTTACATCAAAACTTGTTATCCCGTGAAAAAAAATCGGGGGCTGTTTTCTTTTTAATGGCCAAAATGTGTGGAAAAACAAAAAACAACCTTGGGGAAAAAATCTCACATTACTAAAAAGGGAGGGTTTTAAAAAAAAAGGGTTAAAACCCCTTTTCCCGGGGGGTGCTTTCTGGGGGCCCCTGAAAAACTTTCCCAAAAAAAGCTACTGCAACCACATTTTTCCCCTTTATATGAAAAAAAATTTAACTGCCACCTCTTTGGGGAAAAAACCCCCGGGGCCCAGGGAGGGCATTTTTTTGAAAAACTATTCAAATCAGGGAAGGGGCTGTGCCCGTGTAACCCTGCCCGTGGGCCCAAACATTTTTTTTCCATTACCCCAAAAAAAATTTTTTCCTTTCTTAGTCTGCTTTCAATAAATTTACCTCTGGAAAAGGGGGCACAATCTAGTCCTTTAACTATTTTTAAAAAAACCCTTTTTTTTTTGCCCCCCTTTCCCTACACCTTTTTTTGATATTAAAAGGGGAAATTGCGTTTCATTGGCCCCGGGCCCCTTTCTACTTTTTTTGGGGAAACAAGGTGAATTTAGGAATTTTTTTTTAGTTTAAACTATTTTAGGGCAAACAAATGCTTGTTTCTCAGTGTCAGTTGGGAAAAAATGAAAATGTCCAGGGAAACCCTCTTTTGTCAGGGAATTTTTTTTTCTTTAATTTTTCCTTTCTGCGTATTATATCCCGAAAAAATTTTTCACCAATTTTTAAACCGAGGGCTATTATTTGGTTTCTCTTCATTTTTTTCCCTTTTTAAACCTTTTCCCGGGTGTAAACAAATTTTTTTCTTCAGTGGCCCCGGAAAACCCCAAAAAAACACTTTTTACCCCAAATTTTTCCTTTCACCCCTCCCCCTAGAAGGGGGCCCTTTTAACCCGCATTTTAGGGGGGGGGAATGTTTACAAAACCCCCTGGGCCAGAAAAATATTTTCCTTTTTTTTTTCTGCCCCCCTTTTTTAGAAGCGCGGCCCCCCCCCACTAAAACCCCAAACCCGATTTTAAAAAAAGGGGGGAAAAACAGGAGAAAAAAAAAAAAACATCCAAAAAAAAATTCCCTTTTTTCATTTCAGCTTTTTTTTTCTTTAAAAATCCAAAATTTTTTACAAACCCTGTCGCAGGTTTTTTTCAAACTCCCCCCAACCCTTTCCAGGGGAAAAGGGAGGGAAATTTTTCCAAAAAAAAAAATTTCCCAAAAGGGGCTAAACCAATAAGGGTTGGGCCCGGGGAAAATTTTTTTTTTTCCCTTTCAACATGGGGAAAAACCCCCCTCCCTTTGTCCAGAAAGGGGGGGTTACCAAATTTCCCCCCCCCCCAATTTTTCTCCCCACCCTTCTTTTAAAAAAAAGCCCAAAATCCCGTTGGGGGCCCCAGATCAGCAGGATCCTTTGGGGCTCCCAAAAACCCTCACCGTTGCCCTCGGGTTCATCAACTTTTTCTCCCCCTTTCCCCCAATTTTTTATACTATTTTTGACCCCAAACAAATGGGTTTGGGGAATTTTAAAAAAAAAAGATTTTTTCAGGTTTTCTTTCAAACCCCCCCAACTGAAAACCCCCTTTTTTGGGCTAAGATTGGGCAGGGGTTTTTTCTGCCCCCTCTCATAATGCCTTAATCGGGCGGGCCAAAAAGGGTGGGAAAAAAAAGGGGGGACAAACGGGTTTCCCCTTCAGCAAAAGTCTTAGACCCTTTGAAAAAGGTCTCGCCCCCAAAAAAAAGTTAGAGTTGGCATTCCCCCAATCGTTTTTCCCCCTGATTTGCCCCTTAAAAAAATTTCCCAAAAAAGACCCCTTTTGGCTCTAGTATCCCCGGGGGGGCAAATTTAAAAAAAGAACTTACAATTAAAAAGGAAAACAAAAGGGTTCCCCCAAAACCCAAAAAAAAAAAACTAAAACCCAAGGCCAAAGGGCCCCCGGGGGGGAAAAACTATTTTCCGGAAACCATTTTTTTTAAAAAAAAAACACAAAAAAAAAAAACTTCTTAAGAAATCTCCCCAAAAACTTGATAAAATTTTTCCAGGGTCGCCTTTTCCCAAAAAATTTTTTCCAAATTTTCCCCCGGGCCTTTCAGCAGCCCAACCCCTGCTTTAAAAAACGGGGAGTTTTCCCCGGGGTTTCCCCCCAAAGGGTTTTCGGGAAAAAAAGAAAAATTTACTTTTCAATTGGGGGGTTTTTTCCAAGGTTTTAAAACTTATCATTGTTAGGGGGATGGGGGACCCAATTGTTTTTTGGTCCCCCCCGGGGAAAGGGGCCCGCTCTTTTTAAAAAAAAAAACTGGAAGTTGAAAATTTTTCCTAAGAAAAAAACTAGGTTTCCCGTTTTCCCTAAGAAAAACACGCCAAAATTCCCGAAAAATGAACCCCCCCCCCTTTTGGTTTAGGGAAAAGGGGCCTTTCCCCCAAATAGACCAAGGGGGCCTTTGGGGGGCTGGGGTTTGGTTTAATTTAGTACCCTTTTGGGGGGTTTCCCCAAACCCCTAAGCTTTCCCGTGGGGAAAAAAACCCCATGCTTTTAACCCTTTAGGGAAATTTTTAATTTTTTTTTTTTTTCTCTGAATTTTTGTTTTTTTTCCTTTTTTTTGGTTTTTAAAGGGCAAAGGGCTTTTTCCCCCGATATTTTTTTTTCCTTTTTTTGGGGAAAAAAAAATTTTGTTTCCTTTTCAAAAGGGTTTTAATTTGCAAAAGTTTTTTTGGTTTTTTTGGTTTTTCCCCTTTTTTCTTAAAGCGGTTTCCTTTTTTTCAAAACTCTTACCCTTTTTTGTTTAAAACCCCCTTTTTTCAGGTTTTTTTATGATTTCGAAAAAATGTCATCGGTTAAGGGTCCCCTGGATGGGTTCCCAAATTATATCTGTTTTTATTAAAAAATTCTTAAAAATAAATGTTAAGGGGGTTAAAAATTTTGCCCCCTTTCCCAAAAACCCCTTTTTGCTTTGGGGGGAGAAATTTCTTAAAAAACACAAAACCCGATATTTTTGCTTGCAAGGAAAAAAAACAAACTCCCCCTTCAAAGAAAAAAAATAGAAATTGGGGAAAAAATTAAAAAAAAAATTTTTCCCATCCAATTTTTTCCCAAGGGTTTATTTTTTCCCTTAAAAAAAAAGGGGGTGGTTAAAATTTTTTAAAATAAAAGATTTTTCAAATTTTCTCTTTTTTTTCAAACTATTACTGAAACCCCCGAAAAAGGTTTGCTATGTTTTTTTATTGGGCTTTCCCCAAATTTTAAATTTAAAACCCCCATACCCCCCACATCAAATTTTTTCCTTTTCCCAAAAAGGGGAAACCAAAATTTTTCTTTTTTCCCTTAAGAAAAATTTTTTTACAAAAGGGGGAAAAAGGGGGCATTAGAAAAAGGTGGGGGTTTATTTTTTTTCCCAGGGAGGAGTTTTTAATTTTAGTGTTTGTGCAAAATTTGGGGTTAAGGGGGCTGGCTTAAAAAAAAAAACCCCGCAAAAAAGAATTTTTCAATTTTATTTTTTTTAAATTTGAGGAAGGGGGCCTTTAAAGGAAAATTTTGGGAAAGGGGTTTTCTTAACCCTTTCCCCGGAGAGAGAATTTTTTAAAAATTTTTTTTTTTTTGCCCCAAAAAAAAAAGGTTTCCCCTCTAAAAATCGAAACCTTCTTTTTAAATAGGAATTAAAAAAAATTTTTAATTTTAGCTCTTGGGCAATTTAGATATTGGTATATTTTCCAAAGTTGGGCCGGGCCCTTTTCCCCTTTAAAAAAAGTGCCAAAAAATTTTCCAAAAAATTTTTAAATTTCCCCCCTAAAATTTTTTCCCTTTTGGGGCCCCCCAAAAAAAATTTTCCCCCCCTTAAAAAAAAAAAGGGGGATCCCCGCTCGTAAAATTGCATTTTGAAATTAAAAAAAAAAATTTTTTTTTTTAAAAAACCCTTTTTTCTTTTGTCTCCTCTTTGTTTTCCCGTGGTGTGCCCCTTAAAAGGGGCCCTTTTTTAGAGGTAATTTTTTTTTCCAAGTAGCCAAAAATTAATAAAAAAAAAGGGGAAAAGCCAAAAAAAAAGCCCCCCGGTGGGGAAATTTATTTTTTTGATATTGGGGAAAAAAAAGGGGGGCAAAAACATTTAAAAAATTGATTTCCCTCCCCTCAAAAAAAAAAAAGGGGGGGTCCCTAGTAATTTTGAAAGGGAAAAAAATTAAAGGAAAAAAAAAGGGGAAAAAATTTACAAATATTTTAAATTTTAAAAACCCGGGCCCAAAAAAAAATGGCAATTTTTAAACTACAAAAGGGGGGAAAAGGGGGAAAAACAAAAAAAAATTTTTGGGGAAAAACGGAAATTTAAAACAGGGTTTTACGCCAAAAAAAAACCCCCGGGGGAATTTACTCAAATTTTCTTTCATCCAATGGTGATAAAAAATTTTAAAAACCAATTTTAAAATTTCAAATTACCCTTTGCTGACTACTTTCTAAATAAACCCCTATAATAAAGGGGGGAGCAACAAAACTCCCCCCCCCCCTCTGAAAAAAGCACATTTAAACCAATTTTCTTAAAAAATTCTGTTTAAAAAACCCGTAACTATTTTAGTGCCCCAAACCCAGCTAAAAGAATTTTTCCCCTTTTACTAGTTTGAAGGGCCAGAAAAACAATAAAGCTATAGTAAAACAAAAACCAAAAAGGGCCCCCCCCGGGGCCCATTGGGGGCCTTTTTTAATGGTTTTTTACCAACTTTCTTTAGAAATTTTTTTTCTTTTCCCCATTTTTTAAAAAATCATTTTTAAAGGGGGGATAGTTTTTTTTAAAAAAAAACAAACCTTAAAAGGGACCCTTTCGGGGAATTAAAAACCTACCAAACCCAAAAAAAATTGGGGGAAAGGGTTTCCCGGAATTTTTCCCTTTTAAAAATTTTAAAAAACCCATTTTTTCCCTTTTTTTTTTAGGGGTATTAAAAAATTTAAAAAAGCAAAGCTTTTTTCCCCCGCCCTTTTTTTTCATTTTTGTTTTCCTTTTTTGGCCAATTAAAAAAAACAAAATGGGCCTTTTATTCCAGGGAGGCAGGCTAGAAAAAACGGTAACCCGGGGGGGCCTAGTAAAACTTGTACAGGGTTGGGGTGGCTCCTTTTTTTTTTTCAGATGTGGCTTTTTTTCCCTCGAAGAAGGGAAAAAAAAACCCCCGAATTTGGGGTTTTTTAAATGGGGGCTTAAAAATTTGCTTTTGTTTTTTTGAAAAAAAAAATTTGGCTTTTTCAGGTTTTTTTTCTTGGGGGGCTATAAAAATGTCCCTTTACCCACCGGGGGGGTTTAGGGCCCCCCAAGTTTCCTTTACTTCCGGAATTTTTTTTTCCCCCTTTTGGGTATTTTTAAAAGGGGCCCCCCGCGTCAGGGGGTTTTCCCTTTTTCCCCCCCGTTTTTGGGGTTTTTTGCATGGAGCCCCCAGGGGGGAAAAAAAAATATTTAAAAGCCCAAAAACCCCTTTTTATTTAGCCTACCCAATTAAAAACGTTTTTTACCAAAAAATAAGCTTATATTTCGATGATGTTTGGGGGCTTTAAACCAAACCAAACCCTTTTCCTTTTTTTCCCTTGGGGGAAGGGAAAAAAATTTTTAAAAAATTTTTTAAATTTCTTTTTCCCCTTAACTTTTTAAACCTTTTTTTTTAAAATTTTAAAAAGAAATTTAAAACTGTTTTTGGTTTTTTTCCCGTGAAAAAAATGGTCAGCCTTCAACCAAAATTTTAAAAATTTGGGATTTTTTTTTGGGGTTTTAATTTTTTCAGGGGGCAAAAATGTTGGGGCTATTTTTTGGGGATTAAAAAATTTTTTCCCAAAACCCCCAATTTTTTAACTAATTTTTTTGATTAAAAAAAATTAAAAAAAACCAATTTTTTTTAAAGTTTTATTAAAATCGGGAAAATTAAAAAAAATTTTACCCTTCCCCTCAATTTGGTTTAGGACTTTTCCAGTTTTTAAAGTTTTTGAGGGGTGGGCTTTTTCTTCCCAAATTTATTTATTTTTTCAGGGGGCTATCCCCCAAATTTTCTTTTTCCCCTTGGGAAAAAAAATTTTTAACAAATTTTCTTTTAAAAATTTTATTTGGAAAAAGGGCCCCAGGGGCCCCCAGAATTTAAAAAAAAAAAACCTTTCTTTACCTTTTAGGTTTTTAAAAAAAAAAAGGCCCTTTTTTTTTTTTCCTTTTTTTTTTGGCTGGCCCACAACTCAGCAAAAATTTTTTTGGGGGGCAGGCCCCTTTTTAAACTGTGGGGAAACCAAAAACTGGGGGGATAATCCTTTTTTGGGGCCCCATATTGAAAAAACCAAAACCCCTTTTT
This sequence comes from Phyllomedusa bahiana, assembly GCA_025379985.1. Lineage (NCBI taxonomy): Eukaryota > Metazoa > Chordata > Amphibia > Anura > Hylidae > Phyllomedusa > Phyllomedusa bahiana. Next base: position 37,310 of record JAODAL010012757.1, read on the forward strand.
TACTTCCCCAAACCAGTTTAAAACCTACATCCCTTTTTCCTTTTAAAATTTGTTTGGGGGCCCCCCCTTTTAAAAAAATTTATTAAAAAAAATCTTTTAATGAAAAATTTTTCCAAAAACCCTGGTTCTTTATATTTTATTTTTCCCAAAAAAATTGGGGGTTTTAAAATTAAAAAAAGAAAATCTCTCTTTCCATTTTTTTTCCTTTTTGGGGGTTTTGGAAAAATCCAAACCTTTTCGGGTTTCCCTGCCCTTGGGGGAATTAAAAATATAAAAATCCAAAATTTTGGGGAAAATTTAAGATAAACCCCGGGGGGCTAAAAAAAACCCTTTTAAACCTGGGGGAAAAAAAAAAATTTTTCAAAACTTTTCCCCTTCCCCCAATGTTTTCTTTCGGTTCTCCAAAATTAGGGAGTTATTTCCAAAAAACCATTTCCCTTGGGCCCCCCCTTTTTGGGAAAAAACTTCCCCCTCTCAGAAATTTTCCAAAAAACTTTTATATTTTTTAAAAAGGGAAAAGGTTTTGGGGGAAAGGTCTCTTTCCCTTTTTCCTTTTTTTTAACAAAATTTTTTAAAGGTAAGGAAAATCAAGGGGAAATTCTCCACATGACCCCCAAAAAAGGGGGGGGAGAAAATAAAAAACCCGACCTTTTTCCAAAAGAACAATGGAAAAAAGGCACATTTTTTAAAATTTTAAACCCCCCCAAGGGGTTTTTAAAAAAGTGGGGCCCCAAACAAGAAAAAAAAAAAACCCTTTTCCCCCAAGGAAATTTTTAAAAATTTTTTGGTGGTTTTTCCTTTTCCCCCCTTTCCGGGGGCTAGGCCCCTATTTTTTTCCCGGGGGTCTTTCCAAAAAATTTTTTTGGGGAAAAAATGGGGAGCAAGGAAAAAAAAAACCCGGTTTTTAGTTTTGGTGGGGGGTTTTTCCCCCCAAAAAAAAAAAGTTTTTTTGGAAAAAGGGGAAATTTGGGGCCCTTTTTACAGGAAAAATTTAATTTTGGGGTCCCCTTTTCAGGGGGTTTTTCCCCAATTTTTCCCCCCCCTAGATTTTAAATTTTTCTGAAAGGGGTTTTAAAACCCCCCTGTTCACAGAAAAAAAAAGGTTTTTTTTTTTACATATTTAAAAATTTCCCCTAGGAAAAAAAAAAGCTATAAGGGAAATCACTGGAAAAGGAACCCAAAGGGGCCCCCTTTTTTTACGGAGGTTTTTTCCGCCCGGGATTTAAAAATTTTTTGTGCGGGGCCCTTTAAAAAAAGTTTGGGTTTTTAAACCCCCTTTTTTTCTTTTTCAAAAAAAAAAAAAAACCTCTTTTATGGGGGGGTACTTTTGGGTTTTTCCTTCCCCGGGGATTTCTCACCTTAAAATTTTTTTAAAAAAACCTGATTATTTATTTTTTTGTTTCTTCAACCAAAAAAAATTTGCTCATAATTTAACCCCCGGTTGTTGTTTTACGTTTTCTTTTTTTTTACTGGGTTCCTTTATTTTGCCATTGGAAAAAAAAGTTAAATGATTTCTTTCCTTTAAAGGGGAATTTGAAAAACCCCTAACCCCTCCCCTTTTATAAAAATTGTGGGAAAACCCACCTTTTTTATTATAATTTTAATTCTCATAAACTGTAAAAAGTCCCCCTTTCAATTAAAAAAAGTTTAAAAAAAAAATTATTTTATTTTCTATTAATGGGGCTGGGGAGGATGAATTTTTTTTCCCGGGGGGGCTGGTAGCTTTTGGGGGCCCCCTGGCAACCAAATTAAAGGGTGGACTAGAAAAAAAACTGCCCTAGGGGAAAACAAAAAAAACCCAAACCCCTTTTCGAAAAAAAACTTTGGGGCAAAAAGCATCATTATCTCCCGGGTTTAAAAAAATTTTAAAAAGGGTCTCGTTTGTTGGGGCCTTCAAAAATAATAGTTTTCCCCAAAAAAATTCCAAAATTTTATGCCACTGGGGAAAAAAGTTTAAAATTTTTTTAAGTAAAAAAAACCAAAAAAAAGTGGCAATTTTAAAAAATTTAAAAACTTTTTTTTTAAAGGAAAAATTTTTTTTATACTTTTCCCTATCAGTGAAAAAAGTTGGGGATTTTTTCTGTGCTGAAACTTAACAAAACTTACTAGTGCTCAACGATGCTTACAAAACAGACTGGTAGATTCAGCAACAATTTCAATTAAATACAACCCAGCTTCAACACGGAGTTTGAAGAAAGTGAAAAATTTTGAAAGAAACGAATTGTATTTAGATTTTATGGTATATATGTAAAAAAAATGCGTGCAATTGCTAATAAATTTATTAATTGAAATAAGTTTTCTCTTTTTTGAATGATTGACTTAATTTGACTTAAAAAATTTAATTTGTGAAGAAAAGGGTGTATCAATAAGCTTGACCTGGGTAGCATAATAACTGACTGGAGAAGTTATCAAGGAAGGATTATGAATATAATTTTATGCTATATTTTTTAGAGATATTTAAAAGGGTTGTCTGACTACACTGATTCATCTTCCCTCAGTCCTGTTTTCTTGGTTTCATTTTGAATTCAGGGGCGTGTTTACTGGCTTCTACTAAGCTGCAGTAGCAGCCAGGTCTGTAGCTATAGCAACCAGTGCTGCCAGCCTATCATGAGAGCTCAAACAAGTCTGTAGCTATAGCAACCTGAGGAGCTGATGTAGCCCACACAAGAGGGGATATCTAGGAATTGGTAGGACACTGTTAATGAACACATATTGCAAAGTGACTTGTTTTTGCAAGATCTTTAACAAAAGAAGCAATCCTTGTAGTGGGACAACCCCTTTAAGTCCACAAACATACTACACACTTTACATTGGAATAAATAAAATAAATAATTAGTACAACACATTAAAAGTAACAAAACAAACCTTGTTTCAAAATGAGAGGTTGGTCCATTCACAATTTCTATATGCTTGTGTGCATCTAAATCATCCTCGGCCAGTTCTTGCCCAAGAGCTAACTTTTGCCACTCACGACGACGATCATGTGGAGCTCGAGGAATTTTTTCAGGCTCATGTGGACGATCGATATTCTTTTGCTGAAAGCCCCCCCAAAAAAACATCAAACCTTAAAAACAACTATCCATAACGATTAACAATAATTGCATAATGTTTAGGAGAAAAAAAAAATCTGTAGGTTCTATTTTCTTTGAAAGCTGCTTCCAACCTTTTATTTGCCCTGGAACAGCCAAACTTCAGAAATTACATGAAGTTGAAAGAAAACATTTTTGAGTTTCCTGGATTTCTGCATTTATTACTCATAAAATGTGGTCTGGTATCTGTTACCTACGTCACAATTGTAGGCAAACACAACCTAACTAAACTAATAATACAGATGTAGTTGTACTGTTAATATATAGGGCAAATGTAGTCCTAATTGGACTATGTTTGCCCTACTTATTGAAAGTACAATGTTTCTACATGGGACACAAAAATATGGTCGACAGGTACAACAAATGGGCTGCCAAAATGAGATGTGAATGGGAACTAACACATCCTCAGAGGTCATTGAAAACATTTTTTTGCACTGAAGCATGGTTTACACGAATCGTTTTTGAGAAGAACAGATTTGTCAGTAACCAGGCCGGGCACGCCTTTTTTTTTAATGGATAGAGGATTGTGAAAACCCAAAGTGAAACTCACACTTCCAATCCCATCTCATTAACTGAAACTTTCTAACAATTAGCTCTTGGAGAAGTCATTAACAAAGGTTGACTTACCTTTTCTCCTTGTACCATGGATGTTTACTCAATGTGCTTAATAAGATGCATGAACAGTAAAATTATTTCCTTTTCGCTTAGTTAGGCTGTGATCTGACGTGTCACAATTATAGACAAACACATTTTATTATTAACTAAAGCCAAAATCCAGGAAATTCTAAAGGGGTTCACCTCCTACTTCTTTTAACTCTATGGATGTCAAATGATAATAGAGGACTCCTCGATCTATTAGTTCGACCAAATAGCGGTTGCTAAAACACTATCCTTTCTTGACAGGACCCAACTTGTTTGTGCATTAACTTTGTCTATTAATCTGTTTAATTATTATATATCAACATGAGTTTGATGGGAAAATTTTTTTTTATGTAAATGATATATTACTCATCTCTGTTACGAGTAATAAAGACATGTCATACCTTCTGCTTTCTCTTTTCTTTCCGTTTGTCCTCAGTGTCCTGAATCATCTTCTCTTTCCACAAGTCAAAAAAGTAGGATGGGTTGGTGTAAAACTTTAGACCTTGTTTACCATCATCTCTATCATTAAAACAAGCAATATTAAGACATTAGGGAAAAGCCAAAGACTAAGAACGATCGTTAAAGTATAAATTATGTTATAATATGTTAACTGCTCCCTAGTGCTGTAACTACAATTCGTGTAAGCATCCCCAGAAGCTTCTATATTATAATTTTTATTAGTACATCAAGAATTAGAGAAAGGAACTGGTCGACTTATTAGTTTTCTCTCCCATTCCCCAGAAAAAGACGTTGCTTGCTTTCTTATGAGTGGACAAATAAGCACAATTGCATATTATATTATATGCTATGTTACAGTACAGTTATTCTGCATTAATTGTAAGGGAACTAATTTGCAAAAACAATACATTTGCAGAAAAGTACTAAAAAGTACTTTATTAATTGTAACTGCATTTTTAACTAAGGATAGTTGTCCAGCAAAAGCAATAGACCTGAATATTTAATCATGATCACTACACAGAGTACCATTTGCAGGCAGGATTCCAACCGCTTGAAATCAAGAAAGAGGTTATGAATAATGGATTTAATTCTAAAGCCATTTACTGTATACTCCTATAATCCTCAACAAAGCAATGACAGAGTGTAACATAAAAAAAAGTTAAAAAAATAAAATGTTATTCTAATAACAGTAATGTTAGGGGTAACAAGCCGCAATAAGGACAATTAAACAGTAGATTAAAATATGCCATTCTGTTTTTTCATCTTGTTGAGCACATTCTGTAGGAGATGAAAGACGCACAGCATCAATCTGTGAATTAAAAGGGAATGAGAGGAGGGTTGTTGCGTTGCAGTTTAACCTCACACTTGAACAGAATGTTCAAAGTACAGTACATTATTTTAATTGGTAAGCTTAAATAGTGGGCATAAAATGTGTGACATCTGCTGTACAGCATGTGCTCAAAGCAGCAGCTGATCCTTATGCTCAAGACAAAAAATTGCAATTTTGTATATGAAAATAAGGTACATTTTATTACACAGACCCCGGTAGATTAACATTGCATTTCTGCCATCCACAGGTTTAGTCTAACTACAAGAATGACAATAGTTTGACTTTCTTGTGAAAGATGATCACCAGAACCAAAGCATTACTGTAATCAAAAATTAAGAATTTTGGTTTCCGTACCAGCTACTAATATTATTGCCTATAGTACATGAACAAACTATGTATAAAAAATATATTTTCACGTAATATTCACAATAATTATTTCCACATTTATTTTATTTTGGACTTCTCAACTATCAATTAGAAACAGTAAAAAAAAAAAAGAAAAAGAAACATAAGTGCTTTGAATAAGCTGCAGTGATTAAAGTACTCCTTGTTTGTAATGCACTTTTGTGCGTAACAGTATACAATTCAATTATGTACATTACTTGATGTTCTATCAGTCTTCATTTGTCTCATGTTTCCGTACTGCAGAGCAAGCAAATGCATCGTGGAACTAACTCCATGTGCAACGAACAGTTAAAATGCAGCTCGGTCAAAGACTAGATCGTTTTAATGGGCAAAAAAATCAATGTCCTTTATTCTACCATTAGCCTTTATACCGACCTCTATATTTTGTACAATATAATGTAAATGATGTGGTTTCGATACGCCCACCTAAGTTATTTTAAGATCGCACAATGTGTAATAGCTGCCCTTGAATTCCACTTTGGTAGCTGCAGATCAATGGCTCTGGAATGACCTCATTTATGACATTCCCTTTATTCTGTATTTCAATTTTTCCCTTTCAGCTATATCTCAGTTAGTTGAGTGACATTCAAAATGGCTGCCATTACAACTCCAACACTATCTGAACGCCTTACTGTCTAGCTTTAAAAACCTAACTAGAAACATGAAAAATTAACTGCATTCATACAGCTGTTACAACTCATGTATGCAACAGAACGTGTGGAGTCTGTAGGGTAGTGAATGGCGTCATAACGTCTTCTGGGTGTATAGACATATGAGCAAACAAGTAAACAAAGAATATGAGTGTGGGTTTGCCGGGCTATGTCAATATTCATTTACAAACTTTTTTTTCTAAAGCTTCTGAAATTACAATCTAAAAAATCTTAACGTTGTCCGTGACCTGGGAAACAGTCATTGTGTAGAGAGGGCGAGTTGTGATCATTACTTATTGTGAATGGTAAATCATTTGTTATCTATACATTAGTATCACCTTTCATTGGGCAGCACAGTGGCTCAGTAGTAAACACTGTTGCCTTGCAGTGCTGGGTTTAAATTCCATCATGGACAGCTTCTGAAAGGAGTTTGCATGTTCTCCATGTGTTAGTTTGGCTTTCCTGAAGGTACTCTAATTTCCGCTACACTCCCAAAAAAACATTCAGAGTCTGCTCTATACACGGTGGTTGCCGGTTGTTAATTGCCATGTTTGTAAAAAGTCCAATCTAACACAAAATCAAGTTATTTATCCTGTGAATGTTTTACATAAGCAAAAAAAAGAAAAATTGTGTTTTTCTTTTCATCCCGCCTCATACAAAAAATATAATAAAAACAGCATAAAATTAAAAAAAAAAAAAAAATCACCACTTGAAAATAGCAAGAATAGCAAATTTGTATTTAAAGTTTTATCTTTTTAAAAGTAAACAATGAAAAATATCTATATATGACAAACAGCATGTTATTTATTTCGAACTGTGAACTCCATAAAAATGAAATAAAAAATATAGTAATTGTAATTTGTTCCATGTTCAAATAACTTTTTGGGCTTTCCCAGTACATTAAATTGTACAGATAATGTACCATTAAAAAGTGCAAATTTTCAAAAAGCAATCCCTTTTACATATATGTAAATGGCAAAAGAAAGAAAACCTATGCCTCCTGGAAGGCAAAGATGAACAAATGAAAAAAAAAAAACCGCTAAAAATTGTCGCGCCCTTAAAGGGGTTTTCCAATGCTATATACAGTAATACTCATTAGTCTGCCAGACATGATGAAAAAAAGAAGAAAAATACCTCCTAGACGCTGTCGCTCCATCACTGCACATGAACGTTGTGGTCTATGATTGTGAAGGATGAACGGGCAATGCTACTGCCGGAATCACCTTAATGGCTGCAATGGCAGAACTACAGCGTCTAGATGGTAAGTATCCTTCTTTTCTTCTATTTTATTTTATCATGCCTAGACAGACTAACAAGCATTTTGTATCATCTGAACACCCCTTTAAGAGGCTAACACTGCTCATGAATCCTTTCATTTCATCTTTTATTTTAGGAATAATGTAAATGTGTACAGTTGAAACCAGAAGTTTACATACACTGTATAAAAAGACATCTGCATGTTTTTCTCACTATCTGACATGAAATCAGAATAAATCTTACCCGTTTAAGGTAAATTAGGATTACCAAAATTATTTATATTTGCCAAATGCCAGAATAATGAGAGAGAATTTAAGGCATTTTTATTACTGCTTTTCTGCAAAGCAAAAGTTACATACATTTCTTTATATTTGGTACAATCCCAAAAACGGATGTAAACATTTTGGATACCCTTTGCACAAGCTTCTCACAAAGTTGATAGGAATCGGGTCCATTCCCCCCCGAAAAACTGGTTTTAACTGAGCCATTTTGTGGGTCCCTTTGCCACACCTGCCCTTTCGCATTCCCCCAAAAATTTTTCAATGGGTTTGAAATAAAGGGTTTGTGAGGGCCATTTCCAAAACATTGATTTGGGTTTATCCTAAAAGGGTTTTTTAAATCGTTTGAATGTTCGTGCTCTTCAGCTAATTCTTTGAATTGAATTTGAAATCCAAGGGGCGAGTCTTTTTCTCAGAAGCGGTCTCTCCTGCCAGGGGGGGTGTCTCTCCTTCGCAGGCGTTTTTCATTGAAGACTGTGACATATTCTTTTTTTGAAGCAGGGGAAGGGAAAGTTGCTGAAGGCGCTATGAAGACTCCTGCTGTTCTCTGTGTCTTTAGAGCTTCAGCTTCAGGCCCCCAAAAAGCTCCTTGCTATGCTAAACCGTTAAAAACACACACCTAATTGAAAAAAGTGGGGAATGACCTCCCCCCCCCTCCTTTTTCACAGGAGACTGTGTGATGTTTATATGGAGGGAACACGGGATAGAAGAGATATAGACCCAGCAGCCCTTTCAGATAGGGGTTTTACTTTGGGTTTTTTAACAGCCAAGTGGAGAAAAAACACAGAGTGTGCAGGCACCCAAATCACAGCGCAGGGGTATCCCCGACTTTCCTGTTTTGGGGGGCATACCCCAACAGGTAATGAAATGTCAGTCAGCCAATCCAGTGCAGGGGGCGTGTCCAAAAACTGAATGAAATTCGCCAGCCAAACACAAAAAAGGGTTTTCCCCCGAGGGCAGCGAAAAAAAAAATCTTTTAAACCACAGAAAAGTTATATCTCGATAATAATGATTTTGGTAATGCAAACAAATTTACAAAAGGCTTATTTTTACTGTCCTCAAAATTTGAGATAGACTTTGTAACGAAAAAACCCCTTTTTAAGCCACTTTAAAACCATTTTTGGCTGTCTTTTCAGGTCACTGGCCATTTGGAAGCCATTTCCCCCCCAATCTTAACTTCCTGGTGATGTTTAGATTTTGCTTCGTATTCCCACATAATCTTCTTTTCTCATGATCCCATCTATTTTTGTAAGTGACCAGCCCCCTTTGCAGCAAAACTTTTCCCACAACATGTGAGCCACCCGTGTTTCACAGGGGGGACAGTGTTGTAAAGCTTCCAAGCTACTCCCTTTTTCCTCGAAATCAACAAGGGCAGTAGGGGCCACATAGTTTAAATTTTATTTTCAGACCACGGACATTCTCCAAAAATGTAGGTCTTTGTTACTATGTGCATTTGCAAAAATTAATCTGGCTTTTGGAGTAATGGCTTCTTCCTGGCAGAGTGGCCTCTCTTGATACAGTACTTGTTTCACTGTGGATAATGATAGAATCTTACCAGCTTCCGCCCGATCTTCACAAGGTCTTTGCTTTTGTTTTTTGGGGTTTATATGCACATGTCGGACCAAAGCCCGTTCATCGCTAACACAAAATTTTCTCCTTCCTAAGCGGATGAGGCTGACATTCCCCCTCTTGTTTTTACTTCGTATAATTGATTTTACAATGAAGAGGGACCTTCAGGTATCTTGAAATTGCACCCAAGGATGATCCAGACTTGTGCAATCCATAATTCTCTTCCCAGAATCTTGGCCGATATCTTTAGACTTTTTCATGATGTTACACACAGAAGCAGTTGTTTTTTTGGAATTAAAAAATAAATCCACAGGTTTGTCTCTAATTCAGATGTTTCCAAAAAACCTATAAAGCTTCCAAAACATGAATTCAAATGGGCTGTCCCAAATGTTTAAAGTCATGTAATCCTAGTCTATGTAAACTTTTGATTTGCAAAAGTAAATAAATGCCTTAAAAAAAATTTCTCTCTCATTCGTCATTTGGCAAATATAAATAATTTTTGGTAATCCAATTACATAAAACGGGTAAGTTTTATTCTATTTATGTCAATACTGAAAAAACAGCATATGTGTCTTTTATACGTGTATGAGGGGCTACTGGTTTTTGTGTACTTTCTTTTTAACAAGCCCAAGCATACAATTTTGCATATAGAAATCCATTTTTTGGGGCGCCAAAAAAACCCCGTTTTCAAACGGCAGCCCAACCCTTTAAATTAACTCTAAGTAGATCGTCACGATATAGTCCATTGTTAGTTGACCAATTTATAATAGGGCACTTCCATACCCTGTTGCAAGACTCCATTATTTAAATGTAAAAACATTACACTTCATATCAGAACCATCTCCCCCTAGTTTACAAACCAGTTGACTAACATTGGCGAATGATCACTGCAAAGTCCAAGAGTCACAGATGGAAAACATACAAAACAATTGGAAATTACTTCAACTCAAACATCACACAATTGGGTTAGGATCAGGCAGAAATTAAGAAAGGAAAAGATGACTTGACTTTGTCAAATACATGTAATATAACCAGTTACTACTGTTATGGGGTAGTCCACATGCTTCAAAAGAAATCTAGTATGTCCTTAGAAGGTTCAACATCAGATATGTCCATTTCATCATTGTGATCTAGCAGACAAGAGCCCTTATATGCAAGATTTTGAGCATGCACACTTGAAACCAATGCTTCTTAGGGGGATGTCTACTCTAATTCGTGGTTATTTATCCCAGGCCAACAGATTTTCATAAGAAATCATAGCATTACATAGGTGTCATGGCTTCTCTGGCTGTCCCCAGCCAGAGGCTTTAGGGATAATTACGAGATCTCAGCATCACTTTTCAACATTGTTGAATGTGGACGGTGCTTCAGAGGTGCATTCAGTCAGGCGTTTTAAACGTGTGCCAAATTTGTAACAGAGAATAGCTCATGCTTCACTGGTTTTATGCATAGACTACTTTCTAAGTGACAAATTAAAAGAAAGTTGAGAAACACATACCTGTAGGGTGTAAGTATATTGAGAGGTGGAGGGTGTTCACACAATTCATAGGTTTCATGAAGAGGAATTGGCAAAGTTTTACGGTCAAATAATTGTTGATCCTGAATAGTGGAGCTTCTGAATGCTTTTCTCATTGTGATGTCCTGTAATGACACTAAAGTGCAAAACAACCATTTAGATAAGGAAAACATTGATTGAATTTTTTGGTGTTTTTTTTTCTAACTTTAGAGAAACAAAACCGCTAACTAAAAATACAAAAGGTTACAAGCAATATCAAAATGGCAGTTTTCAAGGTTTCATAACTATAATAAAAATCTACGACAGTGAAATATAAACAATAGTATAGACTAGAGAAAAAAAATGATAAAATCAACTATTCAAAACAAAAAAGTTATAGAGATTAATGGCACTATCATACCTCTCTGAAGATTTAGAAAATAGCTCCATAGATCCTCCCTTAACTGGATGTTCTGTATATAATATCAGCTGTTTCTGCAGCGCTCGCTGTCAGCATGGCAATATCCGCCTTTACTAGCAATGGCTTTGCTGGGTCAAAAGGATTTCTTATCAGTAAAGCAGAGAAGGTTTGGCAACCCAAGCTCTATGCAGTGCTATTTAATACCACTGATAATATGGAAAGAGTCTCTGTTACGTACAACCAAGGGTGATTACTCCTCTTACCAGTTTAAAAAAAAAAAAAAAAAAAAAAAGGAACCACAAATGGATGCTCAAACATAGACTTCTACTTGGACTCTCCAACCTTTGATATCCTGATAATATATTATAGTAAAAAAGTGGAGACGTTGCTCATAGCTGCCTTTAATTTTCCAGCACTAATTTTTTTATAGAGGCTTTTTTTAAAATAACAGATGTAACCTAATGGGTTACAATTAGAGATGGGCGAATTTCTCAAAAATTCGATTCGGTCACTCGCCGAATTTTCCAAAAAATTTGTTTTTTTCCGAATTCTTCGCACGAATCCGTTAAAAAGCAGTTTTTCCCAGGCTGCACAGAGCCTGCGGGGTGCGTAAAAAACGCGGGTGCCATGTTTAAATATGCAGAGGGAGCTTGGTTTGGTCTTATACAATGTTTTTTTTTTGTATGAACCAATGATTTGCCGCCGCTTTTTGAATCGCTTCACTATAAAATTCCCTGGGCACTTAAGGGGGGAAAAACTGACCAAAAACTAAACGGGAATGGCCTGATAAAGTATGCCAGCGAAAGCTGAAAAAAAAACAAGCTAGAGAAATTGGCAACATTAGTGACAGGTGTGGAGGTGAGCGGCACCCACAGCACAGGGGGTCAGGCTGGCCACAATACATTCGGGAGGTGGAAAAACACGGGGGAAGCCACAGAAGTGGCAAATGACTGAGGGGGGGGAGTCAGGGGCGGCAGCAGAAATAAAGGTCAGGCATGGCACAATGACATTCTGGAGGCGGAAAAAACAGTATTAGCCACAGAGGGGCACAATGATACAGTGTGGAGGTAAACGGCGGCAGCAGATAGACGGGCGTGGCCACTAAAACATTCGGGGGCGGCAAAAACGTTTTAAGGCCACAGGTGGCACAATCACACAGTGGGGAGGTCAGGCGGCAGCATATGAGATCGGGCAGGGGCCAAGACTTCTGGAGGGGGCAAAACATATTAGGCCACAGAGGGGGCACAATCACACGTGTGGAGGTCACGGGGGCAGCAGTATAGGTCAGCATGGCAAAATGACATTCGGAGGGGGCAAAACCCTTTTTTTGGGCCCAAGAGTGGCAAATCAAGGGGGAGGCACGGCGGCGCGTAAAATCAGGCAGTGGCAAAATGACATTTGGAGGCGGCAAAACATTTTAAACCCACAGAGTGGCACAATACACAGTGTGGGGGGTCACACAGCGCGCATAGACGGCAGTGGCACAATGACACAGTGTGGGGGCACGCGGACCCACGCGCACATGAGGCAGAGATGGCACAATGACTTTCTGGAGGTGTCAAAACAGGGGGAAGCCACAGAGGGGCACAAAACACAGTGTGGAGGACATGGCAACAGCAAACAGATTAGGTCAGAGTGGCACAAGACAGAGTGTGAGGTGGGGGGCAATACCAGTCCTGGTAAAGATGGTGGAGGCAGTGGAAAACTGGCAGCAGATGGTGGGCATCAGGGGGGTGGCGGCATCATAGTGGCTGGGGCAGGTAGTTTGAACCCAGAATGACGCTTAAGGCTTGGTTGGGGAAATCCTGGCCATCACGCCTGATTCATCTTGACAAAGGTCATCGTTCCCTTTTTCCCGTGGACAAGCGGGTTTCCTTTGGGGGGTAACATGGCCCCCCCGCCTAAAACACTCGCTCTGATGCCACACTACTGGCCGGGCAGGACGCTTTTCCACTGCAAACTGGGGGCAAGTTGCGGCCGGTGGTCCCAGTACCCCAGCGGATCTTCTAACTGAGGTGGCAGAGTGCTGCCAAGTAGGCCAAAAACCCTTTTTGTTCGGGACTGCTCCAGCCTGCGCTGCGCGGGACTCCCTCCCATAGGGGGGGAAGGAAGCTGCTCATCATGACCCAGCTTAGGTTATACTGATGGAGGGTACTGCTCCTACCCACCCACCCATTCCCGCACCGGGCAGTAGACGTGAGCGCTGATAAACCCCCCCGGTCGGAAAACCTGTCAGGGGGAGGGACATCCCGCACATAGGCAGCGGCCAGATTACGGGGGATTTCCCCTATAGTATTTGAGTTTGTCTTCCCTCTCATAGCTGGGAAAAAGGGCTCCCTTTTGGAGGTAGAAAGGGTTCCAATAGGGGGAGACCCAGAGTCACCCCTCTGCCGATGCGACTATGGCGCATACCGGCAAAAAAACGCGCGGGCCATCGACAAGTGACTCCGAGGGGTCCCTGCCCCCCCTTTCCATGAAACGCCACGGTGCTTGGGGGTCATTGCCCGTCTTCCTCACCCCATCCCCCTCCTCCAGCTGCTCCTCCTCTCTTTCCCCGGGGTAGAAAACCCACTCATTCAAACAATGCTTCTGCCCAATGTCCTCCTCCCCCTCCTCCATTTCAGCCCCCACCGGACTCTGTGACCAGAGATGGGGTCCCCACGTCCCCGTCCCCGCCCAACAATTTTTCAGCATCTGTTCCGGACATGAACAGTGGAATGACGTTATTCCCCCCTTTTTCCCCCTGGGACTGAAAAATAACGTCGCCTCCTCGAATGGCCTCAACAAACCAGGTGCACGCATGAGCTGCCCACGGCTGACAACACGTTACCAGGGGAGTACTTCTGTCTGCCGGACAAAAAAATCTTTAAAGGGCCCCCTTTCTCTGTTCATACAGTGGGGGCCAACAGTTCGGCTGGAATTCCAGCGGGGGGAAACATCGCATATCAGAGTGGTTGGGGGAGGGGCCCTTCTGGCCGCGCAACCGGGGGGGTGTTCCCCGGCTTTTACGAATGCATAAAGTGCATGCACGTTTCCTGGGCCCTTTTCAGAATGTTCTAAGTCGGTGGAAGACTTTAGGAACCTTTTCACAACCAGATTGAAAAACGTGCACCCCGCAGGGCCATGGACCATCCCTCCCCGGGCGCGGGGGGAACCATGTTCCCCCCCATTTTTCCGTCACCATGGTTCCGATTTCAGTTGAGCGGGGGAAAGCCCACAATCGATTTCTTGTGCATGACCGGAGCATTCCCCCCTGTGTGACTTCGTTTGCCGAGGCAAGCCCGGTTAAACTGCGTGACACCGTGTGCCCCAAAACTGTGGTATGATGGACATTTTTTAGGCGAAAAAGTGGTGGTGGGGGGGAGGGGGGCGGACATTGGCGCAGGTGCACGTTTGAAAACGTGGAGGGAAAGCGGCGTCTCCTGCCAAGTTGTTGGTTGCCTGGGGTGGAAGCACATTCCCCCAGGGGCCGTAAAGGACATGTACTGGCCCCGACCGTATTACAGCTCCAACGTCCCGCTGCCGGCACCTTGGAACAAACCGATAAGCTCAGGACTGACCCCCCCTTCTGTTCTACATATTATGAAGTGCTGGTTTTCTGCCTTTTTTGGAAAAAAAATTACGGGGTTGGAACTCTCCTTCTCGGCCGGCCAAGCCATTAGTTTTTTTAACGGTGCAGAGTCCCCATTTGGAAAGGGGGGACTGCAGTACCAACAAATTGGACAGGGCACGGTCACTCTGCACCTTAGATGGTTGGACGCATACTGGTCCCCTTTTTCTACGTCTCGCTGAAAAGGGCTGCTGGGGCCAGAAAGCGAGGAGCAGGAGCATCTGGACCGGGAGATGATTCAAAAAGAAACACTCCCTTCTGCAGAGGTGGGGGGGGGCTTGACTGGTGCAATGGCATGCGTGCCCCCGGGCGCTGCTGCTGCTCTGTTGCTGCGGCGGCAGGGTGGACCACTCTGAGCCCCTTTTCTCCCACCCCGGGGTGGTGGGCGCTTTCATGAATTGAAGCTGGGGCCCTGGTGCCAACGTTAGCTCCCTGGCCACGCTTCACTTTCTCCCCCCAAATTTACATTACCCCTTTCGCCCCCGGTTCTTAGCAAAAAACGCCACACCGCCGAGTATCGGATTTTACCGCCAACCCCGACTGAGTACCTGCCGCCGCTGCCTCGTGGCCCCCGTGCTGCTACTTTTTTTGGACCCGCGAAGCGGGTTTTTTTTACCCCCCGGGCCCCTTGGGTCCGACCTCACACTGCTGCTATCCCCGCTGACTCCGGCCCCGACCCACTTGTGGCTGCGTGCTGCCTGACGCGCAAGCTGACGCCCTCTTTTCCTGCATGATGAAGCCCTTGCCTCCCCGGGTCCCAATGGGGGTCGGCTACTCTCATCTATTTTGTTTTATCGTCACGCTGTCCTCTCACTGGTCTTGGGGAGCAGGCTGGGCCTTCACACATGACCTCCCCTGCCACCTCCCCCTCTATACTTTTCCGCCCACTGCAAGAACAGGGGATTTGGCCCCATTTCTTTGCGCCAAGTAGCTGCGACTGCCCCCCTCAATTGTTCATCCCCGCTTAAAATGGCGCGAGCCCAGCCACATAGTAGATCCTTGGGTTTAGGGAACCGGATGGGGGCAGAGGCGGGCGGGGGCAGGGGGGGGGGCGCCGCCCCCTCCCGGGCCCTGCCAAATAAAGTTTTTGTTGAGGTTCCCCCGACTCTTGGTGGGGGTTTCAGATGTCATCTGGGGGGAAGAGGGTGACCTTCAACCAATCAAGAACCCCTTGGTTGCTGAACACACGGCCGCTAATAAGCGGGAGTTGTGGCCTCACCGATGACCCCCCGCGCGATGTCCCCTTGCGTGCGGGGACTGGGCCTGTTCCAGGAAAAGTTTGTGCCCCTGCCACTCGCAGGGGCAGAGCCTCCACCTCTCTGTCTGACATACTGTTTGTTCTAAAATTACAACCTGTTTGGATTTTCTGTATATTAAAAATTACACCCGTTTTTTACTCCAAATGAACCAGTAAAAAGCTAGGGGAACCCTTGGGTATAAATTGCCTCCCAAATGGCCAGGGAAAAATTTACTTTATTGTCGTTTAAAAAAACACTGTGTTTTTACTAAAAGTAAAAGCACAAAAAGGCTTTAATTTTAACCCTTTGGACATGAATTTGGCACAGGAAAAATGTATATATTTTTTTCGTGAAAAAGACGGTTTATTTTTTCAGCCACACCAGCAAAACCCCTTAAATTAACCCCCGGATGTAAAATTTTCGCCCAAAAAATTGAGCCGCATAAACTAGTAGCTTTTTAGGGGGTTTCAATGCGTGTTTTCTACGCCACACAACAAGAGATACAGTTGTAAAAAAACCCTTTGCTTTGAATTAGGGTACGAAAAATTTTATATTTTGGCGTTTAAAAAAAAGGGCAACACCACAAAAAAAACCTTAATTTTAAACCCCCGGATGTAAATGCGCCAAAGAATTTGGGAGCCAAAAAATGAAGTGGTATTTGTATTGTAAAAACCTTTTTTTTAAATGAAACCAAAAAGGAATGCTGTCCCCCTTGTATCAATGTGCGGGGATAGATAGGATTTAAATGTAATGCAGTGCAGTGGACCACATGGTTTAGATCCAATACCCCAAAAAATTAGAAAAGAACATTAAGAAACAGTCTCTGAACAAGCGAGACACCCCCCAGAATCGCTATATAAAAACAATTTTTCAGTAAGAGCTACAGCCCCCCGGCAGCACCTTCCCTACAGTACAGTGAGGCGGGAAGAGGTCCCCCGTCCGCCCGGACTTATTATTTCGGTGAAAGTCACAGAATCCCGCCGGCTCGATTGGGTTCGCCTCTGCACATGTATGCAGGCAATGCCCTTTTTCCCCCCAGAGTGCTTTGCCCATGTAGCGCCATGTGCTCGCAGCCCTTTTTCAATCAAAACACACTTTGTTCCCCCCAAGACCCCAAAATTGCTTCGTTTTCCCAACCGAAGTTTTCCTGAAATTCTAAACGAATTCCACTTCGTTAGAATCGATTCGCCCATCTCTAGTTACAATGTGTAACTTCTGTGTAACTTCTCCACTGCATCTATGTTGATCAATGTCCCCCTATATGTAGCAACCTTGCATATGAGTTTGTGCCAGGTAGCTACATTCACCCTCATATCTGCTGACCAAATGTACAAATCACAGACAGGTACTGACATAATACAAGAAAACTGGTTCCAGTGTTTACATAGTTCTATCGATAAAAACAAAGGTTTGAATCATTATTGAGTAGTCTTACTGTAGAAAACCGTTTTGATATAAAACACTGGAACTGGACCAAAATTCAACTTTTTAAGGAGTTTTACTATGAGCACTTTTTAGTACTGCCGGTCAGCTCCCAGCAAGCTACAAGCTGACCTTCTAAAGGAATGGTGTTTGCGGCCATCCTCCCCATTCATCTCCGTGGTAGTTTGGAATATAGTCAAGCACACCGGCTCAAATATATTCAGAACTCCCATAGAAATGATAGGGTAGAATGCCCGAAAGCAACACCTTACCCAATCTCTGTCCCATGACGAAGCATTCCTGCGAAACGGGTGTTGGGTCTTTTCAGCGTGCTATTTGGTCTGTATTATCCCATTATTATGGCTTCATTTTGAATTGGTTATTTATACACATTGGGGGCATATGTATTTTTTGAATATATTACTTCAAATCATGTGTACCATTTTTATTATCTTTTTTGTAATTGAATTATTTTGATTTGGGATATACTCACCTGCAGCACTTTTGGCACTTTTTTTGCACCGCTAATGTTTATTTTTGTATTTGTGTTGCTTTACTTTCAATAAAAAATATTTCTTTTATTGGGTAAATGTAGTTTTTTTTGGCGTTGCACCAATCTCTGAGATGGTTGACTTATAGCTCGCTATGAGCCTACCTGCAGCACTGGAAGCACTTTTAGTAATATTAACAATGTAGCCAGTAAAAATAAAATCTAGCATTTATTGTAGGTCAGACTTTTTGAAGATTTTTTTTGCAGTGTTACTTTATAGTTTGCTTTCACTATATGAAAATAGAAAAACCTGTTGCTAAATGGCAACCAAAATAGAACAAGCCATCTACTGTTGAATTTTTTTCTAACCATCATTACTTTTTTGTTTCTAACGCGTATCTAACAATGCTCACCGTGATTTACATTGATTTCATTCAGACGATCGTGTATTACATACTTCTTTCTGATGCGTTTAATGGATCCGCCCAAGAATTAAATTTAACGCTTGAGCCGTTTTACACATCAGGCACCCTATTTAAAACTATAGGGTGCATTTCTGCTGCACTGAAAACGTATCAAGACACGCACCACACTTTGGGTATTTGTTCGGATATGTTTTACGCAGCGTTTTTCAGGTTGAAAAACGTATTGAAAAAATGCCATGTGAACATCCTCTAACAGTGGCCAAAAGCAGGAACACACTCAATTCAAAGAAATGTACTGACAGAAAAAAAAAAAAATCTCTATATAAATCCTTCATGCTTGAAGAAAAAAGATCTACCTTTGAAACGTTGCAGGTGTGCCGCACCAAGTGTGGATGGCGCAGCTCCTCAGCAGCGTCCGGTTTAATGGCTGGAGACGGATATGATGAACTTCTCAGATACATCCTAACTAAGGATGAGCGTGCTTCCATGAAAACGGACACTATGAAAAAGCGAGCTTGTGGTAAAGCCTGAGGGCTATAGAATGTTTTATATTTTTGGATTTATATAAAGATTGTTTTTTTTCTGCCAGTACATTTCTTTGAATTTAATATATTGGTAATGCGAGGGGACCTTGTATATTGCATGTTTGGAGAGCGATTGTATATGAATAAAGTAGGTCAAATATTACTTTTAAAAGTTCATAAAATCACAATTGAAACACTTGTAGAATATATTTGCTTCCTCGGTTAGGCCTACGGTTCGACACGAGACTATTTGGGCACACGGATTGGGCGCCGTTACTCGCGCCGGATTTTGCGCTTCAGTACGGCGCAATCCGTCCCTGTCATTACGGTAATCCACCTGGCTTCTCATAGAGAACAGTGGAGAATCGTCGCTCCTCCCACTCGGACAAATCCGCCGGCGGGGGTAGTAAACAGTGACAGGCACATTGTTTAATACGGCCCGGCACTGCCTAAAACAAAAATTTGCATTTTCTATGGGGCCGGAGCGCGGCCCCACCAGCAACCTCCTGCCCCGCCCCTTATTCACGGCGGATTTGTGAGCTCAATACGGCTCACAAACCGTTGGAATAAGACCGTGTGAACATCCGGCCTGATAGGCTAACTGAATGTATCAAATTATTGACTACGATCATCACCTAGAAGGGAATCATTCAAATGGTTTGTTTAATAAAGCACTGAAATTGAGAACTACTGACTGCAGAGGAAACCAGCTACCTCATGAATATTCAACACCACCTGACCTAAATAAAAATGCACAGTAGAGCAAGCATTAGGACATTCCGTCATAAGCTCCTAAGTTTAATTACCACCGAAACACTCGTACGGAACTAATAAAGACTATGCATGCTAGGACACCATAAACAAGTGGGATGAATTAAAATATTCATTTACATAGAGTAACACATACTTTATGAAAGGCAACATGGATCTGTAAAACTCTAAGGGCATGTCCCCATGGCACGGGTTTTCAGCAGGTTTGCGGTTTTCAGACCGCCTGAAAAAACCGTCCAAAAATGAGCACAATTGTGCTCTATGCAAAACCTGTGCAGCAGTCCCCACTGCACGGTTTTGCCGCCGGTGGTAAAACATTGAACATGCACAATCTTCTGTCCGGTTTTCGGGCGGAATCCTGTGGGGTTCTAATGGGAGGCTCATCTCCGCTCATCGCGTAGAAAAGCCGAAGCCCCACCCCACCCCCCTTCGCGGCCGTGGGGACGGGCGCAAAACCAGGACAAATACCAAGGCCGTAATTGTCCTTATGTCGTGGGGGATGCGCCTAGAAATGGGCTACATCGATCTAAGTTTTGTACCAAGAAGCAATGTTGGGGTGTGTCCACATGGCAGGTTAACATACCGGCTGGATTTTGACATATTGTATGTGCTTTTGGGGGCAGTCTCTGCTTAAGCGTGGTTTGCGATTCGCCCATGCCCAGCGCCCCCTCAACCACGACATTTTTATGTCTTCTGCCCGAAAAACCTGACACCCGGAAGATGAACATGTTTTAAGTTTTCTTACGGAACCGCTCGGCAGTGTAAAAAACTGTCGAGGCAGAGAAATTTCCGTGCAGTGTGGACTTCTGAACGGATTTTCTATTAAAATCAATGTAAAAGGTTAGCAATCGGTTTTCAAATCCGAAAACCGTGTTTGAAACAGACTGCAAACCCCTGCCATGGGGACAAGCCCTCCGTATCACATACGGTTGGTAAATGTGAATACAATGATGCATGCTTAGTATAGGTTATTGAATTCATTAAGGCTATGTTCACACAGCATAATTGCCATTACTCCGGGAGCTCGCACCGACTCCCGCGGGGCGGGCGGGGGAGGGGAGGCAGCCCGCCAGCCCCATAGACATTCATTACTAGCGGCTTGCGCATTCCCGCTCGCTAAAAGTTGACATGTCACTTCTCTCCGCCGCTCCCAATATTGTTGCGAGCGGGAGAGGGAGACGTCAACCATAGTTCTCTTATAGAACTGTCGGATTACCGTAATGACTGGTACATATCTCGTTCCCGTATTGCACACGCAGTACGCCCGTCAAAAATATACGGGCCGAAACACGTCCCAATTTAAGCCGTGTGAACATAGCCTAATACACAGTTATTTAATACATAGCACCTTTTTCCTCTCTTTTGATCCAATAACAAAAGGTCAGAAATTTTACTAGAGCTGGGCAGAGCAGCTAGAGGGACTACAGTACTAGAAAATTAGAAATGAGAAATCGAATTCTTATGAGCTTATAGTGCACTGGGCATGATCTCATCCTAGCGCATGAAATCTAATCTATAAGAATATGTTATGTATATAGTGGTGTTAAAAGAGTTTTCTCATCAGGTTGTTTCACAGAGCCTGCTCTTTACAGCCAGCTTCAGACTCCCACTTCCTGTTCATGCTGTGGACGGTTCTATAGCAGTGACTGAATTTTTAGCTCTGCTATTGCTAGCTGAACATGTTAGAGGGATATTGGTGATGGAGAGATGTTAACAGCAAGTAGGAGATGCTCTTGCTCTGAAATGAAGAAAAATCAGAACAGCGGTGTATTTGGTAATAGCCCTTATTTACCTTTGCCTACATTTTTAAAAATAATAATAATACCCCATTAACGTTCACTACACTATGATTATCAGCCAAGATTAGAATATTTTGTTGCTTTTTAAACTTTGGCAATAAATATTGGATTTTTTTGATGACCGTGGGAGTCACCCATTTGATTAATAGCAGGGATGCACAACATGCGGCCCCCTGTGCCCTTCTGTGCTGCACCCAACCATGCTTGCTTTCTCCCCTCATACTTCAGAAAGTAATATTCATCTTTTGACAACTGCATTAAACTGATGGCACTGTTACGGTGGGCAAAGTATAGCCAATGCTGTTATGATGGGCACTGCATACTATTACTGTATAAGCAACCTAAATGAGCAATCCAGTAAAAACTTTTTCGGTGTTATATCTTGATTTCTTCCTCAAAGGAGTATTTATTTCTACAACAATCATGGCAGATCCACAAGATAAACCATAAAAATGTCTGATAGGCACGAAACTCCACAGAGGAAGAGATGAGTTGGAGAGGAGGCTACATATGAGTGTTGTTCTTCATAGTTATAGTTGTGAAACAGCCACTTCTGTAATCCCCAAAAAAAACTTTCTGGAGTATTTCTGGCAGTTCCTTAAGTGGAATGAAGACCTCTCAGACATTTTTACAATTAAAGCACCATAAAATATCTCAGATGGGGAATACCATATATAAGATTTATGGTGGCCCCTGGAAGAGGCACAATATGATAATGCGGCGATCCATTGAACCTTAAAATATTGTGCAACCCTGATTTATAGATATTTAACTAAACATTTGCAAGTCCTACACCAGAAGGAGCCTGGTACACTTAAAGGGGTTGTCTCCCTGCAAGGATTGCTTTTTATGTTAAAGATCTTGCAAAAACAAGTCACTTTGCAATATGTGTCCATTAACAGTATCCTAACTATTCCTAGATATCCCCTCTTGTATGGGCTGCATCAGCTCCTCAGGTCGCTATAGCTACAGACCTGTTTGATCCCTCATGATAGGCTGCCAGCACTGGTCGCTATAGCTACAGACCTGGCTTCTACTGCAGCCTAGCAGAAGCCAGTAAACATGCCCCTGAATTCAAAATGAAACCAAGAAAACAGGATTGAGGTAAGATGAATCAATGTAGTGAGACAACCCCTTTAAGCGCTGGTGAACTCAGAAGCCGGGTCCCCCATTTGGGAACCCCCTGGAGAGCCATCTGATAAATTCAATACAGTGTCATCTTCAGAAAAACAACACTGTTTTTTCTGTACTTTGAAACAAACTGCTGTAAATACACCAGGGGTACATCACTTCAAAATCTGACAAAGAGAAAGCAAATTTCACCCTAAAAGCTCAACTCCTCAGAATCACAAAACTGAACAGATCCTTTAATAGGTTATAAACCACAGCAATCGAAATGCTACAAAATCAAACTTATCTACAGTGTTTGCTTTACAGCTGCTTCCTGTGTGTCCTGCTCTCACACAGCACAGGGCTGTCTCTGAAGAGGGCAGTGTTCTGTACAGACAAGTATCAGTAATAACTCTATATGGAAGGTCACACTGAAATTTACTGCAACCATAAAAAGGTTATAGAAAGCGCACACATTACTGCAAAAAACAAAAACACAATTGTGACACAATCCCTTTAATGTGCCTCAGTATGAAAGGAATTAGAAGACATCCAGAAAGCCCAGCAGAGTCTACTAACAGAGCTATGCTGCACCATTACACATAGACAATTTGGAGAATTCTGGTAATGAAGACATTAGGTGATGGGTAGTAATGCACTTATCAGTACAGTCATATAGTTACTCCATAGTGGAGCATTGCTTTAAGGAGCAGGCTCCAGTAAAACATAGGTATAGTGTACATACATTAAACACATCCTGAAAGCCTTTTTTTTTTTTTTTCTCCATTAACATTAAAAAGTTCCTGTGTTCTGCTGACAGTTCTGTAAGAGAAGCCACACTGCATTTGATTTCTTATAACGGAGGGTATTCAGGTTATAAAACTATACTCCAAAATTGCTTGCATAAAACACACATGTACTATTATTGATTGTTGTTTCTATGCTTGTTTTATCTAAATACACTATAATAAAAAGATAGAAAATATTGTCACTAAAGTAGCTAAATATTCTAAATATTTTTTACTTTATGATTTCATATGGTTCAACAAATTGTTTTCCAAGAAAAATCCATTGCTTTTCTATTACCAATATCTGAGGGCTGACTGATAAAAATGTGAGCAATTAATGAACCTAACCTACTTTCTCCCACAGAGTCGGAATATAAAAATAGCTAGTTCAATCTTATGTGAAGAGTTATTTTTACACTCCTGCAGTATTCTAGACAAGTCGTGCTTGTTTTTTATTAACGGAAACACATATCCTTTATTGCACTCTGGGCTCTAGCCCTGCTATTTTCTTTAACCTTTTCGCTCCGGGGGACTTGTGTACAAAGGTAAAAAACTAGACTCTTGCCGCAGTTCCAATATAAGCGACAGAGCCCAGAACCTTCGCTTTCAAATGATACCAGGCTAAATATTTTAGGAGATATACTCAGGGAGCAGCATGGGAAGTTTTATTTTCTATGTCAGGGGTGTAAGAGAAGGAAGAAGAAGATGACAGCCTGGTACTGTCATCTTTTCTCTGCACAACCTTCCAATGACCTTTCAGGAGATGCAGGAACTTTTCTGTATGGTGCCGCTGTAATAATACATCAAGTTATTGTGACTGGGAGTCTAAGAAAGCCCATTGACCGGGGATTTTTTCTGAACCCAGTTTTGGAGTCGAGAAGGAATTTTTTTTGCAAAAATTTGGGGGACAATCGTTTTTTTACTCATGAGGTTTTCCCTTCCCTTTGGGATCAACGCTATGGGCAAAATAGATAGGGACAAAATTTGTTTTTCAGCCTTTCAAAGTATGTATCTAACACCCATCTCTGATGAATCACACAATATGTAACCTCTGATGTGAGAAGATGGGGCAGTTCACACAGGGTTGGGGTTGGGGTAGGGGGAGGGGGGAGGCTATTTTGCAGGAGTCGGAGTCGTCAAAAAAAGGGCCCGACTCCAAAAAAATATAATAATTTGGGGCCAGTTAGTTCGATGCAAAGAGCAAGAGGAATTTGGGGCCGGGCCAAATGCTACTGCTTTCCCCTATCTTTAGCCCCTTTTCACATGGGGTGTAAATTTTAGGGAAAAGGAGAAGGGAAAGCCCCTGCCCCCGGGGGAAAAAATTCTGCTCCCCCCGGGAAAAACATTTCAGCAAAATTTTTTTACCTGTTTTCCCAAAAAGTAAAGAGTTTAACCATTTAAAAATTACTGTGGTGAGGGAATTCCCTTTTTAAAACCCCCACATTTTAGAGAGTTGCCCTGTGGTCCCCCGCTTTTCCCCCAAAACCCAAAATTAGTGTAAAAGAGGCCGTTCTCTAGCCTGGAAATTGAGATCAATTTGAGGTTTATTATTTCCCGGGTCTGAAGGAGGCAATACTAAATTTTTTCAGAACAAATTCAAGATCCACAAAAGATCCTTTCAGTGTTTTTCAAAAATTACAATTTTTTTTTACTAAATCATGTTTCCCCCAAATATATTTTTTCACTGACAATCAAAATTGGGGAAAAAATGTTTTTGGGAAATTTGTACTTTCAAAGGGCCCCTTTTCTCACCAAACCCCTAAACTTTGTACATGAAGGGTACTATAAATTTTTTATAAAATCATCTTAATCTTATACAAAAATTTGACTTGCAAATATTTGCACTGCTTAGTTTTTTAGTTTTGCTCCTAAAAAACAAAATGTTAATTTTTTTATTTTGTTTTTGGGATTTGGGAAATCCAACCCCTTTTTGGGTTTTCAGCTCTGCCTGAATCCCTGGGTTGAATCAGAATTTAAAACACATCTTGACCAAAAACTGACCCAGGTTTTTTTTACACAATTCCCCAAAGTTGGTTTCAGACTGGACTTTGGGTACAAAACAGCTTTTTCTTCAACTTTTACCCACAAGTGTTCCCAAAAAATCAAAACATTGTTACCCCTTTTTTCTGATCAGTGTCTGTTTAACTTTAAAAAGCTTGGGTTATTGTATCATAAAGGGGATAAACCCGTCTGTGGGTTTTTCCCTTTTACTACAGTAAAATTATTACTTAAAAAATTTCACCGTGTATGAGGGAGTCGGGGGTAGGAAATCGGGGGTTTGGGGAAATTTAGGAGTCGAGTCGGGGTGCTTCGGCTTGGCCCACTCACAGCCCTGGTTGCACATACAATCACCCCCTGCACCTCATCATAACTTAAATGTTCACTGGCATTTGAACTGCAGAGATTTTTTGGTCAAATATTGGTTTTTTTCTGCCAAAAATTTTGGGAGTCCCAAAAGTTTGTGGCTTTTTGAAAAAATTTAAATTTCAGTACTGTAGTTTTGATACCCGTTTTTCTTTTGTTTAGTCTGCAAATTTCACAAAATCACATAGTGAATGCAATAAGTGCATCCACACGTAAACATAACAGGTATCAATGTTGCATATAATGTAATTTTATTTTCATAAGCCACAAATAATAAATTATGTTGTTTCTCCCCCAAAAAGTCTATTTTGTGCAATTTTGGGATGAATTGCCCCTGACTGTAAAATGGTAGGGGGTTTGATCATGAGTTTGTTTTCCTAATTTCATGCAAATCATCTTAATTAATAATCTCCTACTATACATTTAAGCATGAAGTATGGGACAGGTAGGAGGAAATATGAGTGCAAATA
Organism: Phyllomedusa bahiana; assembly: GCA_025379985.1. Taxonomy (NCBI): domain Eukaryota; kingdom Metazoa; phylum Chordata; class Amphibia; order Anura; family Hylidae; genus Phyllomedusa; species Phyllomedusa bahiana. The sequence goes on from JAODAL010012757.1 coordinate 63,415, forward strand.
CATAGGTATGGTTTATAATCTTTTACCACAGAGATACAGAGGTCCCCACTGAAACTGTAAACACAAAATAAAATTTTTTGGTTTTGCATCGAAGCAATAACAAAAGAAGGTTGCAAAAGTGGAAGTTCCTATTAAAGGGGATCAGTTGCACTGAATATGCTGCTTTCTCTGCAGTTATTATGTTACAAAGTGGATTATTAAGCAGGTCAACAATTTTGTGGGAAGTGAATCATTATAACTTTATTAACCCCTTACCGCCGCAGCCAGTTTTGACCTTCTTGACAGAGCCCTATTTTTTAAATCTGACATGAGAATAACTTTTTGATACTGTTGCCTTTCCATGTGATTCAGAGACTGTTTTCTCATGACACATTGTGCTTTAAGTTCGTAATAAAGCTTAGTCCATACAATCCTTGTTTATTTGTAAAAAAAAAAATATCAAAATGTCAGAAAAAGTTAAAAAAATTTGCCATTGTCAAAGTCTAGAAATTTCTGCGCGAAAACAGATAGTTATACCACACAAAATAGTAAATAACTAGCATCTACCATATGTCTACTGTAGGTTGGAATCCATTTTTAAATGTCTTATGACATTAGGTGGCATAAAAAAATTTCAAGACAATTTGCAACAAATTTTTTTTAGGGACCAGTTCTGATGTGGCTTTGAGGGGCCTGTATGTTAGAACCCCCATAAATGACTCCATCTAAAAAACTGTACCCATTAAATTATTCCAAACAGCATTTAGGAAGTTTATTAACCTCTAGGTGTTTCACAAAAATTAAAAAAAGTGGAGGTGAAATTTCAAAATGTCACTTTTTTGCAGATTTTAAATTTGTATCCATTATTCACTGGAACATGCTATATGTCACCAGGGAACTGCAACTCAATATTGATTCCCCCGATTCTGCCATTTTTTAGAGATATCCTATATGTGGCCCTAGTGCAAGAATTAGAATAAGAGGAGCACCTATTGGATTTTGGGGTTTCATTTTGATTACGATTTTCTTTAGGTAGAATTACAAGTTTGAGGACAACCTCAAGGTGTTAAAACTTAAAGGGGTTCTCTGGGAAAAGAAGAAAACTAAATACATTAACTACAAGTCATAACAAAAAAATTCCTAAGTACCTTTAATTGGAAAAGTCTGCTCATTTTGTCTAGGAGATAACCATTATAGAAGAACAAAATTGCCGCCGGGCCCCTTCCTCAGCAGAAACCTGTCCTACAAGAAGTAGGATTGACTCTCCGTTACTTCTTGGTTAGACTGACGGACATAAATGAGCTGTGCTCATTCAGTCTGACAGACTTGTGGTATGAGGGACGACTCTACAGAGTAGAAAGGAGACTGAGGGGTGCACACACACACACACACACACACACACACACACACACACACACACACACAATATATATTGTAAGGCCACAGCTGGGAAGGTCTGCAATGGAGTGTATATCCCAGCCAGGTTCTGGGCGTATGCCTGGAGAGAGCAAGATACATGCCACCAAGGTAAGGAGCCTTGGTGGAGTGAAAATCCATTGTTAAATAGGTGTCGGCAGTACAGACTGTCAACCTATGTTTAATCTGTCTGTTAGTATGGCTACCAGCCATTCCCGGGTCTTTCATTGGGAGTAAGCATAGAGCAGAGTGGGTGCTTACTCCCCATGGTCCCACTCCGGGATTTCCCTGGTGTATATAAGGTCAGCAGGTAAGCTTACTGGGCATTGGCTGTATCTCCAGTCTACCTTCTGGGCTGGAGACGGTTACGTTGCTGGAAGCCAGTGTCTGCTACACCGTCACCCCAAGGTGCTAGTGAGGGAACTACACCTATGTATAGTAAGCGCTCAGACGAGTAGGAGTTTTGTTTATGTTTGCTGTTATGTATTGCCATCCGTTTTTATTCTGCTGGTGCAATAAACACATGGAAGCAAGAAACCGTTTGTACCAGATATCTGCCTCTGTCTCATGCCTGAAGGACTTGTGATGTGATCCCAGAGCTGTGCAAGCTCATATATGGTGGAGGAATGCAAAGGGCATTTTAAAGAGACGCTTCTCTTAAGAGACAGGCAGCAACGTGGTCCCAGCATATGTCTTGGATTAAAGCAGCAACTGTACAACAAACAGACATCCAAAATGGACGAGCTGGTGAAACAGTTGATTCAGGCAAAAACAAACCTCCAGCTGATGGCGGCAAGTCAGCAAAAGGCCCACGAGGAGACCGTACGAGCCCAGGCAGAAACCAATCGCCTGTTGATTGAAACGCACCAGGCAGCTATGAAAGAGCAGCAACAGGTGAACCTGGCTTTTCAGCAACAACTTCAGGCCCTGATTGCAAGGCCAGAGGCGTCAACAGGTGGGCAGTTCACGCCCCGCCAAGCGGTGATACACGTCCTGCGAAAGATGACCCCAGATGATGACATTGAAGCATACCTCGGAACCTTCGAGAAGATCGCCGAGAGAGAGCAGCTCCCAGTGGACCAGTGGGCTGACGTCCTGGCCCCCTTCCTAACCGGCGAACCACAAAAGGCCTACTTCGACCTGAGGGTGGGAGAAGCCAAGGACTACACCAGGCTGAAAGGGGAGATCTTAGCCCGACTGGGGGTTACTCTGGCAGTCCGGGCCCAAAGAGTCTACACCTGGAAGTTCAATCCAGCAAAGCCAGCGCGGTCCCAAATGTATGACCTCTACCATCTCACCAGCAAATGGCTGCAACCGGAGAGTCTTTCAGCTGCCCAGGTGATCGAGAGGGTCGTTTGTGATCGCTTTGTACGCGCCTTACCGGTGAGGATCCAGCACTGTGTGGGGTACACGGACCCCAAAGGTCTGGACGAGCTCGTCTCCGTTGTGGAACGTTACAGCGCCACTGAAGAGTTTCTCCTGGGACTGCATCCATCTACGCCAGTACAGGGTAAGACTGTTTCTGTCCCAAAAAGGGGAGAGTAGAGGTCCCAATGGGAGGGGGGTCAAGGTTGGCTGAGAGAGGGGGAAGGTTGCCCACCCCGAAATCGGACCTTTCACCTAGAGCTAAGGGCCCCATTGTCTGTTGGCAATGTGATGGACTGGGACATGTCGCCGCACGATGTCCAACGCAGGGGGACCCCATGGACTGTGGCGTTACACGGCGTACGTCGTTATTTGCCAGGCCTTCCTACACCTCACATGCTGAGACCGGCGGAAGTGTACGGTCAAAATCAACGGACGCTCCATTCAAGCACTCATGGACTCCGGGAGCTTGGTGACCTTGGTACAGGCCAAGCTGGTGGGCTCAGGCCAACTCCGATCCTGCCGTATAGGGGTGGTCTGTATCCACGGGGACACTAGAGACTATCCAACTGCCAGACTCACCCTAGAGACTCCCTGTGGTGCCGCACGACATGTGGTGGCTGTCATTGCGAGCCTACCCCACAGTGCTGTCATAGGCTGTGACTTTCCCTTGTTCTGGGATTTGTGGGAGAATAAAAGAGGTGCAAGGTATAATGGTGTACTGGGTGATGTGACCGCACAGAAACCCGGAGAGCCCGATGGGTTTCCGTTGTCCGTCCTGGCTGGGGACCCAGAGGAAAACCCCTCTGAGATCGAGTTCGCCTCCTTGCCAATATCCAGAGGGAACTTTGGTACCGAGTAACCCAAACCTAGAACACGCTTGGAGAAGCGTCAAGATGATAGATGGGAAACCCCAGGGACCAGGCGAGGATATGGTCTACCCTCATTTTGCGGTCAACAATATGTTATACTGGGAAAAAAAAGACCCCAACAGAGGTGGTGGAGCAATTGGTGGTCCCCAGGTCACATGTCCACAAGGTGTTGGAGCTAGCCCACTCCCATGTGCTGGGAGAGGACTAGAGTGCAACTTCTACTGGCCAGGGATTTATAGGGCAATTGAAGATTTCTGCCAGTCTTGCCCAGAGTGCCAAATAAATGCCCCTAGGCCCCATTTTCAGAGCCCCCTAATCCCCCTGCCAATAATAGAGGTCCCCTTTGAGAGGATCAGCATGGACCTGGTAGGGCCGCTCCCGAAGTCAGCCCGAGGACATCAGCATATCTTAGTGGTCCTCGACTATGCCACCCGATATCCCGAGGCCATTCCCCTTAGGAACACCTCCTCAAAAGGGATTGCCAAGGAGTTGTTCCAAATGTTCACCTGCAAGAGTATCCCGAAGGAGATACTGACTGACCCTTCATGTCTAAGGTGACCAAAGAACTCTGCTGCCTCCTCAATATTACCCATCTCTGTTCCTCGGGTATATCATCCCCAGACCGATGGTCTGGTGGAGAGGATCAATAAGACCCTGAAGGCACTGCTTAAAAAGGTGGTGGATAAGGATGGGTGAGACTGGGACCGCCTACTACCCTATCTCATGTTCTCTATACGGGAGGTACCGCAAGCGTCCACAGGGTTCTCTCCCTTCGAGCTCCTCTATGGTAGACAACGCCGGGGACTCCTGGACATAGCCAAGGAGACCTGGAAGCAGGAAAATATCCCCCCCTGGGAGCGTGATTGAACATATTGCCGAGATGCAGGATAGAATCGCAGCAGTCCTGCCTATAGTGCGCGAGAACCTACAGCGGGCCCAAGAAACCCAGGCAAGGGTATATAACAGGTCCGCAAGGGTCAGAGTGTTCCAGCCCGGCGATCGGGTGCTAGTGCTTGTCCCCACGGTCGAAAGCAAGTTTCTGGCAAAGTGGCAGGGCCCCTATGAGATCAAAGAGCGGGTCAGTGAGGTCAACTATAAGGTGTTCCAGCCCGGTAAGAGGAAACCTTATCAAACCTACCACATCAACCTAATTAAGTCCTGGAAGGACCGTCAAAGTTTTACGGTGGTAAGAGAGCATAGGGGTGCCCCAAACGGAGAGTTACCACCTGTCCATATCTCCGAGTCCCTGTCAGAATCACAGTGGCAGGAAACTAGGGAGTTACTACAAAGGTACCGGCAGGTCTTTTCAGATCTGCCAGGTCGCACGAAGGTCATTGAACACGACATCATCACAGAACCCGGCCAGAAGGTACGTTTGAGGCCATATAGGGTCCCTGAAGCACAGAGGCAAGCGATTGCCGAGGAAGTTAAAAATATGCTGGAGCTTGGGGTCATAGAAAAATCCCAAAGTGGGTGGTCAAGCACCATATTGCTCATACCCAAACCGATGGCAGCTTACGTTTCTGCAACGATTTTCGTAAGCTAAACGAAATCTCAAAATTTGATGCCTACCCGATGCCCCGGGTTGATGAATTGGTTGAGAGGCAATACATGTACGTATGTACGTACGTACGTACGTACACACACTTAAAAATAGGAAAAGGAGGCAGCACCTCACCAAATTATCTGGGTGCAAATTGGCAAAACCCTGTCACGGGTCAGTAGTAATAGCCAAGGAATATTCAATTGCACTCACAAAAAGATAAAGCTGAAAAAAAAATGTGCTTTATTGCATGTCCAAAAAAGGCAACGTTTCGGCTCACTTAGAACCTTTTTCAAGCCCGAGAAAGGTTCTAAGTGAGCCGAAACGTTGCCTTTTTTGGACATGCAATAAAGCACATTTTTTTTTCAGCTTTATCTTTTTGTGAGTGCAATTGGATTTTCCATGGTTACATATCTATCTCACACACACATATACACACACACATAGATATAGATATATCTATCTTTCATGATTTTTATAAGCAATCCTGGAAAAAAAGCCCCCCCATAATTTGTTATGCAATTTCTTGGAAACTGCTGTTTGGGGGCAGGGTGTACAGGGGAGGGAGCGCTATTTGGCTTTTGGAACACAGATTTTGGTGGATGCCATGGAAAAAGCGCAATTCCGACACGGTTTTTGAGCTTCATTTTTACAGTGTTTACTGTGCAGTATAAATAAAAGGGTAAATTTACTATGCAGGTCGGTACTATTAAAATTATATTCATTTTAAGGAATTTTTTTTTATGTTTTATTACTTTTACACCATAGAAATGTATTTGTAAAAAGTGTGTTTTTATCAGGGCTTTGGAGTCTGAGTCACTGTTTTTTTAGATGGAGTCGAAGTCGTTGTAAAATGGACCCACTGACTCTAAAAATATATAATATATTGGTTAGTTCAATGCAGTGCCAAGAGCAAGAGGAATTGGGTTTTGCCAGTGCTTCTGCTCCCATATCTTCAGCCTAATCAGATAAGGAGTTTAATTTTGAAAAGTATTTAGATGAAATGGAGCAGGCAAAGCGTTGTCGCAGTGGAAAATATTCCGCTCCCATAGCAAACAGAATTACCATATTTCTGGAAAATGTTTCACTTTCTCTCAAAGAAGTAGAAGAGTTCAACCGTTCATCAAAACTGACTGTGCATGAGGCAATTGTTTATACCCTGACACTCTTAGGTCCCGTTCACACGACGGATTTGGCCGCGGTTAGGGCCGCGGGTTCCGACGCGGTTTCCACGGCCAAATCACGTCTAGTTTATTAACATGGTTTCCTATGGGAAACCGCGTTAATATTCACACTCCGCGGGTTCCTGACAGGGAGTGCGCTGCGCGGCGGCCGCGAGGTGCTGCTGCTGGCGTTGCCGCGGTTAGTGCACGGCTCGCGCCGCGGTTTGCCCCCTGCTATTAATTTGTATGGGGGCAAACCCTCGGCGCAAGCCACGCCCCAAACCACGTGCGCCGAGACCACGCCGCAAACCCGCGTCGGAAGACGCGAGTTTGCGGCTCGACGAGGCATTGTCCGCGGGAACCGTGGCGCAACCCGTGGCCAAAACCACCGTGTGAACAGGGCCTTCGAGATGTTGCCCATGTGGTCACTGCTTTGCCTCCAACCCAAGTTAGTGTAGAGAGGCTGTTCTCTAGCCTGGAAATAATGAGATCAGATTTGAGGTTGTCTATGAAGGAGGATCTGATAGAGGCAATACTATTTCTCAGAACAAATTCATAGTCTCCACAAATGTTATTCAGTAAGTTTTTGTTGAAAATGTTTTTTTCTCTCTTACTACAGTGTTTTTCATATTTACAATTTAAGTTTTTTGCTTTCTAAAGTTATATTCCATAAATATATTTTAGCTTATACCTAAAAAGCTTGATTATTGTATCATAAGGGTGATAAAAACCTGATGTTATCAATTTACTAAAGTTATCACTTAAATATGTGCCATGTATAAGGGAGTCGGAGTTAGGGAAATTGCGTCAGAGCTTTGGCTTACCGACACCACAGCCCTGATTTTTATGTCATCAAAGTCTAACAGCCATTACTTTTTCTTTCCGTATATGGAGCGGATTAAGGACTTACTTTTTGCGAAATGAGTAGCCGTTTAATTGGTACCATTTTAGGGTTCATATGATGCTTTGATCACTTACAGTCATATGAAAAAGTTTGTGCACCCCTATTAATCTTAATCATTTTTAGTTCTAAATATTTGGATGTTTGCAACAGCCATTTCAATTTGATATATCTAATAACTGATGGACACAGTAATATTTCCGGATTGAAATGAGGTTTATTGTACTAACACAAAATGTGCAATATGCATTAAACCAAATTTTGACTGGTGCAAAAATTTGAGTACCCTTATCATTTTATTGATTTGAATACTCCTAACTACTTTTTACTGACTTTCTGAAGCACAACATTGGTTTTGTAACTTCACTGAGCTTTGAACTTCATAGCCAGGTGTATCCAATGATGAGAAAAGGTATTTAAGGTGGCCATTTGCAAGTTGTTCTCCTATTTGAATCTCCTGTGAAGAGTGGCATCATGGGCTCCTCAAAACAACTCTCAAATTATCTGAAAATAAAGATTGTTCAACATAGTTGATCAGAGGAAGGATACAAAAAGTTGTCTCAGAGATTTAACCTGTCAGTTTCCACTGTGAGGAACATAGTAAGGAAATGGAAGACCACAGGGACAGTTCTTGTTAAGCCCAGAAGTGGCAGGCCAAGAAAAATATCAGAAAGCAGAGAAGAAAAAATGGTGAGAACAGTCAAGGACAATCCACAGACCACCTCCAAAGAGCTGCAGCATCATCTTGCTGCAGATGGTGTCACTGTGCATCGGCATACAATACAGCACACTTTGCACAAGGAGAAGGTGTTATGGAGAGTGATGCTAAAGAAGCCGTTCTGAAAGCACGCCACAAACAGAGTCGCCTGAGGTATGCAAAAGCACATTTGGACAAGCCAGCTTCATTTTGGAAGAAGGTCCTGTGGACTGATGAAACAAAGATTGAGTTGTTTGGTCATACAAAAAGGCGTTATGCATGGCGTCCCACACACACAGCAGTCCATGAAACACACTTGCTACCCACTGTAAAATTTGGTGGAGGTTCCATCATGCTTTGGGGCTGTTTGACCAATGCCGGCACCGGGAATCTTGTTAAAGTTGAGGGTTGCATGGATTCAACTCAGTATCAGCAGATTCTTCAGAATAATGTACAAGAATCAGTGATGAATTTGAAGTTACGCCGGGGATGGTATTTCAGCAAGACAATGATCCCAAACACAGCTCCAAATCTACTCAGGCATTCATGCAGAGGAACAATAATTTTCTGGAATGGCCATCCCAGTCCCCAGACCTGAATATCATTGAACATCCGTGGGATACTTTGAAGCGGGCTGTCCATGCTCGGCGACCATCAAACTTAACTGAACTTGAATTGTTTTGTAAAGAGGAATGGTCAAAAATACCTTCATCCAGGAACGGATTAAAAGCTACAGGAAGCGACTAGAGGCTGTTATTTTTACAAAAGGAGGATCTACTAAATATTAATGTCACTTTTCTGTTGGGGTGCCCATAGTTTTGCACCGGTCAAATTTTGGTTTAATGCATTTGCACATTTTGTGTTAGTACAATAAACCTCATTTCAATTCGGAAATATTACTCTGTCCATCAGTTATTAGATATATTAAATTGAAATGGCTGTTGCAAACACCCAAATATTTAGAACTAAAAATGATTAAGATTAAAAGGGGTGCCCAAACTTTTTCATATGACTGTATAATCAAGGTTTATATGAGGCAGGAAAAACAAAATACAACAATCCTGGTAGTGTTTTTTACTTTTTATAGCTGTCACCATAAGGTATAAATGACATGCCAGCTTTACTCAGCAAGTCGATATGATTACAGCGATACCCAGTTTGTATTTTTTTATGTTTTACTGCTATTACAAAATAAAAAAAAAACTTATTCAAGAAAAACAAGTTTTTGCATTGCCATAGTCAGAGCCATAACTTTTTTTTATTTTTCTGTGTACAGAGCTGTGTAGCAGCTTGTTTTTTGCGGGATGAGTTGAAGTTTTTATTGGTACCATTTTTTGGGGGATAGGACTTTTTGACGGCTTTAAAATCCATTTTTTGGAAGGCAGGGTAAAGAAAATACTGCAATTCTAGTAATGTTTTTTAATTTTAACAGCGCTCACCATGCTGTATACATGACATTTTAGTTTTACTCAGTTAGGCAATACAATTACGGCAATTTTATATATTTTTTTATTTTTATTTTGTAGCACTTTTAAAAAAACAAAAAAAAACAAACGGGGGGTTTGTTGTGTAAAACAATATTTATGCATTGCTATCTTCTGGTTGTTATAACTTTAAAATTTTTCTGTATACAGAGCTGTGTAAGAGCTTTTTTTATTTTGCGGGATGAACTGATGTTCTCATTGGTACCACTATGGCGTATATATGACTTTTTGATCACTTTTTATTCGATTTTATGTGCTGTGAGATGACCAAAAATTGCAATTCTGTGACTTTTTAGAAGGGGGGGGGGGGGAGGTTTCTTTACAGCGTTCATAATGCGGGTTAAATAATGCGACTGATTCATAGGCAAGGTCGCTACGCACACAGTGATACCAGATATGCATACTTATTTTTTAATACATTTTTTTATTTTTGGGTGGGCAATTGGTGTTTGTAAAGGGGAAAAGGCATTGTGTGTGTTTCTATTTTCTTGCGTTTTACTTTTTTTTTTAGTTTTCACATTTTATTTAAGAGAGCTCTTTGTAATCGTGTGATAAAAAAAAAAAAAAAATTTGACTTCATTGTACCAAAGTTTCCCCGATTATCTACATTCTATAGCTTACACAAGGTCCATAAGGGACTTAGACCTCTTAGGGGCAGACCCATAGTGTCTGGAATTGGTAATTTGACCTAGAAGGCAGGAATTTACATAGATCGGGTCCTAAGAGAATTTGTAGTTAGTTTACCATCTTATGTAAGAGACACTGGGGACATTCTTCTTAAAATTGATGGACTTCATGTGGAGGAGGATGTCATTTTGGGGAGCATAGATGTAGAGGCATTATATTCTTCAATACCTCATGAAGCAGGTAGGAGAGCCACAAGATACTTTCTGGATTCTAGAGGATTGCAATTTCAGACCCATAACAATTTTGTTCTTGAGTTGCTATCTTTTATATTATACAGAAGAATTATTTCCTCTTTGATGGCAAGATCTACCACCAGCTCAGGGCACAGCAATGGGGAGCCCTTGTGCTCCCACATATGCTAATGTGTTCCTGGGCTGGTGGGAAAGGACGGTTGTCTTCTCCGAAATACCAGAGGAATTTACATCTAAAATATTACTCTGGTGTACATTCATTGACGACATTTTTGTCCTATGGAAAGGGAATTCGACTGAGTTTAAGGAATTTGTGGAAGTTTTGAATGTGAACAACATAGGTCTGAGCTTTACATTTGCATGTAATGAGTACGCATTACCCTTTCTGGATATTATGATTTCCAAAAATAATGACTTCACTCTAGACACCAAAGTATATATCGGAAATCCACAGCAAGGTGGGATAGTTGTCATCCTGGACCCCTTCGGAGAGGGATCCCAAGAGGGCAGTATCTTCGCCTCAGGAGAAACTGCTCGGACATTTCCACTTTCAAAATGCAGGCTAAAGAACTAGAAGGAAGATTTCGGAGGAGGGGTTACCGTAGTTGTGTTCTAAAAGAGGCATATCAGGGGGTAATATTGGAGGATAGAAATTCACTACTAACACGCAAGATGAGGAAGGGGATGGAGGAGAGATGTGATATAAGGATCATTGGGGATTTTGATGGGAGATCTCAGAAGGTTAGGATGATTTTGGAAAAATACTGGAGGATCTTGTTACAGGATGGAACATTGAAACAGTTCCTCTCGGAAAGACCACTCATTACTTAACGCAAGGGCCGTAGTGTACGAGATTATGTTGTGAAAAGTCATTTTGTACAACCGAGGAATGAGAACTGGCTAAGTAGGCAACCTGTGGGCTGCTTTCAATGTGGTAGATGCAACTTTTGTAAATATGTGGTGAAATGTAAATAGTTTGAAAGTGCGTCAACTAAAGAGCAATTTGAAGTGAGGAATTTCATCAATTGTACAACGGAGGGGGTGATTTATTTAGCAAGTTGCCCTTGCCCACTTGATTATGTGGGAAAAACGAAAAGAGAGTTCCGACGAAGGATTGGGGACCACATTGGGGATATTAGGTGGGAATCCGATACCCCAATAGCCAAACACACCGTATTTTTCTGACTATAAGGCGCACATAAAAACCTATGATTTTCTCAATAATCGAATGTGCGCCTTATAGTCCGATGCGCCTTATATAAATCAATTCTTCACTTGGGTTTTTAGGCTTTGTTCAGAACGTATTTACAGCTAATTTAGTGACACTTATTTGCAACTGATTTGTAACCGATTTCCGATCGTAAATACGTTCCAAAATCAGTTACAAATCAGTTGCAAATAAGTGTCACTGACACGTATTTCGCAACGGAATTACAATCCCCATTCTTTACATGGGGTGATTCCGACGCGAAATACAGCACAATAAGTGGCAGGACCATTGTAAATCCGACCATATTGCGGCCGCAATCCGCGGCGGCAATACGGCACGGAAATATGGAGAATGGCCTATACGGCCCCCATCGTCCGAAGCGTCACTGCATGGGGTGATCCATACAGTTCTGTGTGCAGGAGCCCCGCAGACTATCTGTGTTTCAACATTTTTGGGGTGCATTCAATACCGTAATGTTTCATTTTTTAGACCCACTACCCCAAAAAAATGCCTCCTGTTAAGAGACATTGCTTTATGATGCTGATTTTAAGCTTTAAAGCTATGTCATGCAGTAGAGCTTGGAAATAGAAGCAGCTGCAAGAGAATTCAACATTAATGAATCTATGGTGCGTAGTGGAGGAAAAAAGAAGATGCCCTACGGCAGGTTTAAAAAAGACCAAACTCAGTTTCCGAGGAAACAAAGCAAGATGGGCCCATTGTAGGACAAATTAGACAGTGGGTTATTGAACAGACAAGCGCAGCTAAAAAAGGGCGTCCCCCACTGTCTCTATTCGACTCAAAGCCACAGCGTTAGCACGCGATCTGGAGATCAAGGCTTTCAAAGGTGGTCCTTAATGGTGATTTAGTTTTATGAAAATGCGTAGTATATCAATACGCACAATAAATAATTTCTAGCAGAAACCCGCAAAGTATTATTTAGAGAAACTGGCCATTTTCCGCACCTACTGCAGAGCCAAGATAAATGAAAAGAATATCCAGCCAGAACACATCACTAAACATGGATGAGGTCCCCTCCCCTTTCGATATCCCCTTTCAACGTACTTGTTGAGAAAACAGGGACCAGTACGATATCTATACGTACCACAGGACACGAGAAGTCCTCTTTCACTGTAGTTCTCGCCTGTCAGGCTAATGGCCAGAAACTACCACCCAGGGTCTTTTTAAGAGGAAGACTTTGCCCAAAGAACAGTTTCCAGCTGGTGTCATCATCAAGGCTAACCCAAAGGGCTGGATGGACAAGGAGAAGATTTAAGAGTGGCTGAGGGAGGTCTCAAGAGACTGGATGGATTTTCACAAATCCCCATCCCTATTGGTCTGTGACTCCATGCGCGCCCATTTAACCGATACTATCAAAGCCCAAGTGAAGAAAACTAATTCGGAGCTTGCCGTCATTCCGGGTGGATTAACCAAAGAGCTCCGGCCTCTAGATATCGGCGTCAACAGGGCATTTAAAGTTAAATTGCGAGCTGCGTGGGGAAATTTTGGAAAACAGAAGGTCCCCACACATTCAAAAAAACAGGTGGAAAACGCCGTGCCAGTTATGCCACTATGTGCAAAGGATCGTGGATGCCTGGAAAAGGTATCAGTTCCAGTATATAAAGCTTTAAAAGAAGGTGGAATCATCAATGAAAGCTAAGCAGCGCAACGAGATGACTAGATCATGATGAGGGGAACCCGAGAATGCTTGATGCAGAAAATCGCGCAAATGTTAAAACCCCAAAATGAAGGAAGAATTTGATGGATTTTTGGTGGTGATGAACTGAAAAAGTATGTAAGGTTTGATTTTTGTTAAAACTTTTCAAGTTTTAGAGTTATTGTGAAAGTGTTGAATAAAATTTGGCTTGCGGTCTGAGCTTTGTTTCATTTTAATTCGTCGGCTTATAATCCCGGGGGCCCTTTTAGTCCCAAAAAAAACGTAGCATTTAAAAAAATGAAGGCCGGGATCAATTATTGCGATTTAAAAGGGATTTTGGGGGTCAAAAAACCATTGAAGGAGGAAACTGGGATAATTGATCCTTCGGAAGCAAAGTTTCGGTTTTTTGTTTGATTTTGCCCTCCCAAAGGCCCAACGAGAATAAAAAGCTTCTCCCTGTTTTTTGGGGATGAATAAAGTACATCTGGTGGTTAGCTATATATTTTTTCTTTTTTAATATAAATTATGTTTTTTGACACCCATTTTTTGAAATTATGGCTAAGCATGTTTTTAAGTTTTTATGAGATGCTGTATTCCCTTTCCTTTATTAGGGATTATAATTTTTGGTCCCCTTTTTATTATTTGGCCCTGATTTTTGTGGGTTTATTTACCTTTTGCGTTGTTGTATATGCACAGTTGGATTTATTTATTTATTTATTTATATATTTGATTGACTCTATGGGCGCTTATGTTTGGCGTTCTAGGCCTGCTGTGCCTGTGTATTTCTGGGTTGGATGATGCAAACCCATTGGTTTTAAACCCCTGCCTTTGAAGTCCCGGGCATGCGTTGCAAATGTTCGTTAGGTGCGGGGATAAAAATAGCAGAGTGTTTGTGTTTGATTTCAGCGCAAAGCATACTGCATTGGGGGATGCGCAGAAGGGGATTTGAGCGCCGGAAACCCTTTATGATATAGTAGATGTGCGTGTAGTTGGGCATGGCGTAGGTATCTGAAACGCGGGACCTTTGATCGGTGGTTTTACTCTTTGGTATACTGACGTATGGACAGTCCTATTAACCTCTTAGTACAACGTTTTTTGTTACCCCTTTTTTGATAGAAAACACTACTGATGAGAAGATTTTTGTCTTTTGGTGAAAGCGTATAGGTTATTGTATTACTATTTGTAACTTGCTTACTCCACACTTGGAGCTCCTTAGGGTGTAGTGAGGAGTTTCTTGAGGGTAATAATTTGCAGAGTCACTCTTATCAGGGCGGTGGCTCTGCTAAGGGAAAGTTGCTAGGGTTTACAGTGTTTAGGGATAGTTCACCATTTTTTCTCCATATCTAGTTCTGGAGTTCGTCACCAATGACGCAGTCAATGGGAGGTGGTGAGTTATTTATTACCTAATATACACTGTATGTTATTGTTATACCCTAGAGGTTTTGTTTGTGATATTGGGATATATTTTTAATGACATTATTAAAAGTGATGTTTTAAAAGGGTATATATTTTTTCTAGTTTTGTAGCAATTGGAAGATTCCCTATAGAGTACCTATTACATTTTTTTGGATTTTTTTTTTCATATTTTATTTACTTTACCTTATGATCATGGGAGCCATCTTGCCTGAGCTGCTGTTAACAGCATTTATAAAGATAATTTACAGCAGCTCCATGGACATAAGACCCTGTAGGAGAGCTTTCTAGGCATGCTCTGTGACCTGGGAAGAAGACACTGTGCAGGGAGGGGGAGAGAGTGAATGGTGACTATTTCCTATTGTTAATGGTGGATCCTGTGTTATCTATACACATTGGTGTCACCTTGAAGTGTAACCCCTTCTGTATGCTGAGACTGCTGAAAAGAACAGGTATCAAACTATTAGGGTTAGAGGCCAAAGTGAAAACTGCAGGACTTCAGGATTTTTTTTTTTCAATATTGATAGTGATATGAAAAATTGAAATAAAAAAACATAACCCAAAATTCTTAAAAACATGTTAAACACAAAAACATAAGTTATAAGTAATTTTCTGATAATACATTACCTTTAAAGACGTATAACTGTTCCGACATACATACAAATTCAACTTAAAGGGAATGCGCCATCAAAAAAATTAGTCATCGTTTAAGTCACGTTTTTATGTTAAACACTTGTTTAGGAATTTTTTTTTTTTTATTTTTCATATCACTTTCAATTTTTTTTTAATGATTCTTAAAGGAGTTGTCTCCCTACAGAGTTTCACAGAATGCATGAATGAAATACTCTGTCACTTCCGGGGTTTCAACTGACTCATTTGCATCCCTGTGTTTCGTTGCTAATTAGATCAATTAGCTAACTTTTTTCAAACTGCTCTCAAAGGGCTTTATCTGATCCCAAAACAAAAGCTTGATTACAAAAAACCTTTTTACTGCTCAGCAGCACGACATGCTGAGACCTGTTGATATGTCACTCCTGTTACTCATTGAAAAAACACAGGGGGATAATTGTTTCCCAGGTCCCTTACTGGGGGAAACTGAAATAGTCAGGAGGTCATAAATTCATTGTATCCCCTTTAGGGAAAACGAGGAAAAAAAGAAATATTTTTGGGAAAAAATGTCTTTATTTTGGCCCCTAAAAATTGAAAGCTTTTCTTTGTAGGAGACAACCCCTTTAATTTTTTTAAATTTTTCACTTGGGCCCACTAGGCCTTGTTTCACTGTTTTTAAAGCAGTCAGAGGAGACTTTACGCAGTTTCATGCACGGGAACTTAATACTGATCAGTCCTTTTGATTTCTGCAGGAGATTTTCTATCTGCGTGTGTCCGGGGAAGCAGTCAGTGTGCGGGAAGGTAAAAGGGATGAACGGACTATTCCTCTTGTACTGGTGACCTTTGTTATCTATTCAACTGGGCCCCTTTTCAGTTTGCCCCTTTTTGGCTGATAAGAGCAGACCCCTGAGAACTTTCTGTACAGAACGGGGAAGTGTGACTTTTTATGGCTTATTTGGCCCCAAAGTGAAAACTGCAGGACTTAAGAATTATTAAAAAAAATAATATATACTGAAAGGAATGGAAAATTTAAAAAAAAAAAAACCAAAATTTTCTTAAAAACAATGGTTGAACAAAAAATGTGAGTTAAACAATAAATCATTTTTGATGACACATTCCCTTTAAGAACAAACCTACAGTCCCTATCCCATTTATAACCTGGGGACTACCTGTATTTGTAGTCTGAACAATACCCACTGTCTCCATGCAAGTTGATTTTCTAATCACCTTCTTTAATCATTTCTTCAACTCCTTTCAGCTTCATCTGCAGTCTGTAGTCAGTCATTTGACTTCTTTCTGACAACCAGCCTTAAACAGCAATTTATGCTCAAACCAAAGGTCTGTTTCCCACAATGTGACTGCCTTCCTTTAGATTACAATGCATCACCAGTATATCAATTCCCAAAATTTCCACATGGGAAAAGAAGAGACGTGGAATGCGATAGCACCCTTTGGGGCAAAAATAAGGCGCTTAGATGCACAGCTAAAAGGTGAAGAATATTCAACAGGGTTTAGGGAAATTAACAATGGGGTGTTGAAAAAAATATTAGGAAAAATTTTAGCAAAGTTTAGGCCAGTCCACACGGCACCGGTTTTCGGCCCGGTTTTTTCAATGGTTTTTCGGTTTTTCAAACCCTCGAAAAATGGCCACAAACTTTTCACGGGCCGCATGGAAAACCCCTGCAGCGTCCCCCCGGCTTTTGGACAGAATTGAACAAGTGAATGCGGAGGCCTTTTCCCCATATGCGGAGAAAGCGTCCTCCTGCGCCATGTGCACGGGACAAAAACCCGGACAAATACCCTCGTTTTTAAACCGACCGGTATTTGTCCTGTGCCGTGTAAACGGACCCTTACACACCCTTTGCCATCCTACGGTAGGGTGGGTATGACAGAAACTCATCAGTAGTTTTTTTTAGTCCATGCCGGCCTACATAGTGGCATAACCAAAAATCCTTGAATTTTAAAAAACTAACCCCCCATTGACAAAAATTAATTAGTGAGCATAATTTGATTTAAAAAATAATCATATGAACCCATAACTGAAAATATTATCAATCTTCTCAGCTTCTACCGCTTTATAAACCCCGTAAATGGGTCCTAACATTTTCCCTTTAAGATACAAAAGAGGTCTGATATACCTCGCCACATTGGGAGTATAAAATCTCTGCTCCATAGGACCAGGGAATGTAATGGCAGATTAGACATTTTAGCGTTAACTGAAAAACAGCTGCTTTTCAATAGTTTTCCCAGCAGTTGTTCCACAAATTCAGCAGCTGCTGTTTTCCAAAATGCTATTAACTCAGGATTATTTTGCTGGTGATGAAACTGTCCCTACATTCTTACCATATTACACAGCTAATAGCAAGTGAAAAACTGGTATTATTTGTAGCACAATGAAATGATTATGTCTTACAGTCAAGTCAAACAATTGGAGCTCTGGCAATCAAACTGAACATGCTTGCTCCCTTTGAGCAGAAGGGAAAAACGCTTTTATAGACATAAAAATTTGTATTCCAACAAACTTCTGAGACAGGCGGGGTGCTTCTCTAAGCTTCCTATTCCCGCTGGACAAGATTGGCTTGCTTCAGCTTCCACTTTCATGTTGATCAACTAAAAAGAAAGTGGTTTATCAATGTCCATTATAGAGAAGATCTTAGCCCTTTCAAAAGGCATTTCATCTTATCTAGGCCACAAGAATGACCACAAAATTTCTCGCAAATGAAAATATGGTGCGAGGCATAATAAAAAGCATGTCAACAAAATCATTCGTACACTAATATAATAAAGATTTTAGATTGTGCAAGATTATATTCTTTTAATACCTTATAGGGTGCCCCCCTTAAATTTCTTATTTAGGATTGCCATATATTAAAACTAAAATGGTTTAATATTTGAGTAGGTTCACACTGTAAACTAAACCACAGTAGGCCAGATACGTCTGAATACCTACTAGCAGGATTGTACGGCAGAAAGCAGCCATGGTCCAAAATAGTGTAAACGTGTTCAACTTAAGGGCTTGTCCTCACTGCACGGGTTTTCACCCGGCTTTTAAGACGGTTTTCGGTTTTGAAAACTGTCTGTAAACCGGGTGACCACTTTTAATACGGACCGCTATGGAAAACCCACGCAGCGGTCCGACTGCCCAGGTTTTCCACCAGGTGGTTTTTCAGACCGCCCGCGGTCCGAAAAACATTGAACATGTTCATTCTTCCTCCTGGTTTTCTGGCGGAATGTGAACATTTCAAAGCGAGGGGGGAGGGCTTTTCTCAGCAAACTGCGGAGAAAAGCCGTCCCCAGGCGGCCGACTGGTATTTGCTCTGTGCCCTGTGAACGGCCCCTAAGACTAGATGTTCCCTGCTTTTGGCCATTTATGATTTCTTTGTGGGACAGAAAAGTATGAACACCATGCTATTATGTCTAACAAACTACAGCATGTATTGTTGAAATCAAAGCAGGCGTAGTAACAAATTGATACTTTTAGGCCATGTTCACACGGCTTAAAATGGCCCGTATTTCGGTCCGTAATTACGCATCGGAGTGCGCAAATTACGGGCTGAAAATGGCCCAGTCATTATGGTAATCCACAGTTCTCATAGAGAACTATGGATTACGTCTTCTCTCCCTGCTCGGCGAATACGCCGAGGGGGGAGATAAGTGACATGTGAATTACCAGCGGCGTATACGTGCCGCTGGTAATACAAGTCTATGGGCCGGCGAAGGGCAGGCCCCCCGCTCCCTCCCCCGGCTACATGGCGTAATTGCGGGGCGTAATTACATCCCGCAGTTAAGCCGTGTGAACATAGCCTTAATCTATTTTAGGTTATGGATATGTTGACATAGATGAAGGTTAAGTTCAGAGAGTAAAAAAAAAAAAAGTGGGTACAGTTGGAGAATCTCTTCTTCAGCAGCAGTGGAGACATCCATTTGGCACAAAGCACAGCTCTTACCACAGCAAACATGGAAGGGAAGATCTCTCCTTAGGGAGAGCACCGAACGAACGGCTTGTAGAGTTTGTTTTGCCTTTTTGCCTTCTACTTAGCATCTGCATATCACAAGGCATTATGGGAAAGGGGCTGAGACGCCCACAGCGCCCTCTGTTGGATGTAACAAATCCTCAATTTGCTTCTGACCCACCGAATCTTGAGAAAGCAAAAAGGATTTTCGCCAAGCCAGTATTACCACCTGTATGCTGCAGATACCCAACTCTACATCTCCGGCCCAGATGTCACTTCTCTACTCTCCTGGATCCCTGACTGTCTCTCCTCCATTTCCTCCTTCTCCTCACGTCTCCTAAAACTAAATGTAGAGAAAACAGAGCTCATCATCTTTCCACCGTCCAACTCTACCCCTGCACCTGATCTCTCTATTACAGTCAACGGCTCTATACTCTCACCGGTCCCGCAAGTCCGCTGCCTTGGGGTAATCCTAGACTCTGCTTTATCTTTCAAACCACACATCCAAACCCTCACCTCTGCCTGCCGCCTCCATCTGAAAAACATCTCTTGCATCCGCTCATTCCTCAACTATGACACTCCAGTACAAAAATGCTGGTTCATGCCCTTGTCATCTCCCGCCTAGACTACTGCAACATCCTTCTCTGTGGCCTCCCAGCTAGCACCCTCGCTCCCCTCCAATCCATCCTTAACTCTGCTGCCCGTCTTATCCACCTCTCTCCTCGCTACTCCTCTGCCTCTCCCCTCTGCCAATCCCTTCACTGGCTTCCCATTGCCCAGCAAATTCATTTCAAGCTACTAACAATGACCTACAAGGCTCTCCATAACCTCTCCCCTCCATACATCTCTGCCCTAATTTCCAAATATCTCCCTCACGCACTCTCGCTCCTCACGGACCTTCTCCTCTGCTCTCCCCTTATCAGCTCCTCACACAACCGTCTCCAAGACTTCTCCCGTGCTTCACCCACACTCTGGAACTCACTGCCCCAACACATCAGAGTCTCCTTCACTTTCACCAGCTTCAAAAGCAACCTGAAAACCCATTTCTTCAGGCTTGCCTATAACCTTCAATAACCTTGTCACTACTTCCTCCACAAACATGTCTACCCCTCACCTCCTGTCTCTTTCCCCCTCCTTGTAGATTGTAAGCCCTCGCGGGTAGGGTCCTCTCCCCCTCTGTCGTGCCAATTGTCATTATCACTTATCACTGTACTCGTTTGACTTATGTAATGTATGTAACCAGGGCTGCCATCAGTCATCTTTTAACCGTTTCAGGGCCCCATACAGCCAAATCACATGGGGCCCCCACCCATTACTAGTTCCTATTTTTTAACATATCAGTGGACCCCTTTTTGATTAGGGCCCCTGACAGGAGTACTGCCTGTACTGCCCTATTGGCACCCCTGTATGTAACCCCCTCGAATGTACAGCGCCCTGGAATCAATGGCGCTTTTAAAATAAATAATAATAATAATGAATCTAGATACCAATACATATTTTCCTCTTTACGGTTTTATTTTTGGATTGTTGATTTTTTTATTCTGTTATCTGTGTACAATTATACAGACAATAGCAGCTGTCTTGCCTGAGCTGCTTTTAACAGCATTTAGAGAGCTGCTTTACAGCAGTTGTGAACAGGAGCAGACTCACTGACTTGTATAGGAGTGTTTTCCAGGCATAATCTGTGACCTTAGAAATAATCACTGTCCAGGGAGTAGAGAGGGGGAGCTGTGGATGGTGGATTCTGTGTTACCTACACATATTGGTGTCCGCTTTCAGTGTAATCTTGTCTGCCCTGATAATGAGGAGACCGCTGAAAGTTTTCTCTACAGAACAGGAAGTGTCAGACTATTCTAGTGGTGAAAATGAAAACTGTGGGATTTTAGGATTTTAAACGTGTTTAATATACAAACACGAGTTAAAGGGGCTTTCTCATTAGAAAGATCATATCTGTAATGATCGGGACAGTAAAAATAAGCAATTTTGCAATTGGTTTGTATTAACTAAATCATTTAGTATAGCAGATATTAGCTAATCTGCAAGTGTCTAAAGCTAAACCTGAAGCCGGGAGTTGGGCCACACTTCCTGTGCTGTGATTGGCTGCCTGATGTTTAGTTCAGCCCTGATCGGGAGATGCCCCCTGTGCAGGACATGCCCCTGTGCGGTGATTGGCTGTCTGCACTCTCTGTGCTCACTTCCCTCTGAGCTGTTTGAAAATGAAACTTAAACTAGTTGCTTGAGCTTTCTGTGCTGGTTGCTGTTTGTGTCTGTGTCTATGTTATCATTGTGTTTCACTTCACTCTGAGCTGTGTAATAAAGGCTGCCTGAGCTCTCTCTGCTCCTTTCACAGTGAGAGCTCTATGTGAAGGATCTGGGCAATTACTCAGTCTCTTTAGCTGACAGATATAACACACCCATATAACACAGCCTTATACAATCTGATCCCCCTCTCACCACCCCAATATAACACAGTCTTATACACTCCAACTCCTGTGCATTTCTCACATTTGTTTCATCAGTTCAGGCTGTATGTATAATAGTTTACACCAATACAGGTGTTCTAGTTACAAGGATTGCTTGTGGAGAGAGGTGAAAGCTCTCCAGGCATGAGAACTGACCATTGCAGGTGGTCTGCAGAGCTGTGACATCCTCTATCCCCCACTGCTCACACAGAATGATTATGACGACTCAGGAGAGAGCAAGGAAGAGACAGTGCGGAAAGACAAGCCTACTGGGAGGAGACACCCGCCCCTGGATTTGAAGCTGTAAGCCAGAGAGAAAGCTCAAGATGCTCTAAAAGCCTATACTGAGAAAACCCTATTAAATAATAGGCCAGTTTCTGATGACACATTCCATTTAAGCAAAAAGATGGGTGGATTGCATGATCAAAATGGAGGCACCCCCTGCTTCAAACAAGAATACTAAAAAAAAAAAAAAAAAAAAGTTAACCCCCACCTCTGTTTCGACTGACATGGACACTGGTGCACAATGCTGTGTCTGTAGAACATGCAAATTCTCCAACTTTGGATAGACCAAAGTGGGAATGTCTGGCCATAGATGAACAGCACCACAACTGATGAAAACCAAAACACAGCTTGTCAGCACAAACACCTCATACCTGCGGTAAAGTACAATGATGGAGGATTGATGATTTATACTGGTTTTGCAAACTGAGTACAATGCAACAATAAACTCCCCTGTATGAGAAAGTAAGCTAGACTCAATTGTGAGGCCAGATATACAACAGTTAAAACTTGGCCGAAATGGGTCACAGAACAGGATAATGACTCCCAAGCACACCAGTAAATCTACAACAGAATGGCTGGAAGAAAAAAAAAAGGAATCGAAGTGTTGTAATGTCACAGCCAAAATCCAGACCTCAACCCAACTGAAAAGCTGTGGCAGGACATTAAGAGATCAGTGCATAAATAAATGCCCACAAAACTCTAGGAACTGAAGCAACATTTTAAATAAGAGTGGGCCAAAATGCCTCTAGAATGATGTAAGAAACTGAAGTAAACATTTTCTGTATCAAATTATGGCTGCTGAAAGGTGGGTCTATAAACTATTGATTCATAGGGTGTACTAAATTTTCCACAGTGTGGAATCAGTGGTGTTCTGTGGTTTACCGTAGGTTTTTTTCTTTACCTATTATTTAGACCTGCTAAGGATACCAAGTAAATAAATATTCACTGTCTCTTGTATATGGGCCGTAAATTGAAAGCAGAAATGTTTAACATGAAAACAATCAATATGACATCAAACGAGTGTATTTTGTATTATAGAAGTATATTCTAAGCTACAATACAATATGCTGTAAAAGTGTTGTGGGCATGCTCTGTGGCCTGTGCAATGGTCAGGGTGCATGGTGGATCCTGTGTTATCATTACACTTGCATTGAATTCCTTACTGTGATGATAATGAGGAGACGGACTAAAGGTTTTCTCTACAGAACAGGACTAAAATGAATCCTGAAGCCTGAAGTGCTGCAAATTTCAAAAATAGATACTGATATGAAAAATTAAGAAAAAAAAAAAGATGTGCACAGCCTAATTAACTTTTGTAGTCTATTTGAGAGATGGCAATCTCATTGGCTTGCTGCACTCTGCCGCCTCTTTTAACCCCTTACCGCCGGAGCCAGTTTTGGCCTCTCTGACAGAGCCCTATTTTTGAAATCTGTCATGTGTCACTTTATGCGAGTAACTTTTTGACACTTTAACCTACCCATGTGATTCAGGATTGTTTTCTGTGAACATTTTTTTTAAAGTAGTAAGAAATTTTTGGTCCAAAAAAAATGTTTGTTTATTTTAAAAAATTATAAAAAAAATCGTAAAAAATTTAAAAAAATTTACCAATTTTTAACTTCAAAAATTTCTGCATGAAAGAAGTAGTTTTTCCACTCAAAATATTTAAAAATGGATCTACCCTATGTCTGCTGTGTTTGGATCATTTTTTTTAAATGTCTTTTTTTTTTTTTACGACTTAGGGGGCTTAGAAATTTGTAGTAATTTTCAAATTTTCAAAAAATTTGAATATACATTTTTTAGAGAAACCAGTCCGTTCTAAGTGATTTTGATTGGCGTATGTTAGTTACCCCCATAAGCCCTACCCTAAGAACCTACCCCCCTTAAAGTATTAAAAACCCGCTTTAGGAAGTTTTTTAAACCCATTAGGTTTTTACAAAAAGCAAATATAAATTTTCCAAAAAACACTTTTTTTCATTTTAAATTTTTTTACTTTTTCACAAATACAATTTTATCAAAAATAAAAAAAAAAATATTTTTCCCAACCTCCTTTCAAAACCCATATTCCCCTATCTTTATTTTCAAACCACAAACCCGAAGGAGGAACCTCTACCTTGGGTTTTTCTTTTCATTCCCTTTTTATTTATGGGCCCTTCGGTTTGGGGACCCAAAGGTTCCCAAAAAAGAAAACCCCCCCCTAAAAATACCCCATATTGGAAAATCCCCCTTAAGGAATATAACCAGGGGTGTAGTGAGATATCGACCCCACATTTCCCCAAAAAAAAAATTTTGGTTAGGCTGTAAAAATGTAAAAAAATTTTTTTTTTCCAATAATCTGCAATTTTACTGAAAATGTTTAATTTTTACAAGGAACCCTGGAAAAAAAAGCCCCCAAAACCTTGTTACGCAATTTCTTCCAAGTTCGGCAATCCCCTACATGTGGGTGAAATCTGTTTTTTGGGCATGGCGGGGGTATGGGGGAGGGAGGCTACTTGGCTTTTGGAATGAGTTTTTGGTGGGGCCATGTCACATATACAAACCCCCCAAAGTACCAGAACGGGGAAAAAACCTTCCAAAGTCAACCTATTTTGGATTCCCCGCCCAAAGAATCATCTAGGGGTGTATTGTACTTTTGGGTGCAAGGTGTTAAAAGTTGTTTTTTTGCATGGGCTATGAAAAGGGGGAAAAAACGCAACCCCCGCATTTTTTTTTTGAGCTTCAATTTTTTACAGCTTTTTCGCGTGCGTTAAATGACAGGATATTTTTAAATATGGGGGTCGGTTTACAATTGCAATGGTATAGATTTTATATAGTTTTTTTATGTTTTATTATTTTAAAAATAAAAATAGGTTATAAAAAAAAATTGGGGGGTTTTTTGTTTTTTCTGTTCTGTTTCCCTTTGTTTTCAGTTTTCTGTAACGGGTTGATTCTGGGTTTTTTTTTGTGGGATGATTTTAATGTTTTTTTAGTACCATTTGGGGGGCATTGGCCGCTTTGTTTCCTTTTTATTGGGTTTTTTTTGGGAGGATTTTGAAACAAAAAACAGTTTCCCGGGTTGTTTTTTTTTTTTTATTTTTTAACAGGGGTTTTCACCGTGCAGTTAACTGCATCTAGTATTCTCTGGCGATACATTTTCAGCGAATCCAATTTGTTTTTTTTTTTTTATTTTTTATGTTTTTACAAAATAAAAAAACACTTTATTCAAAAAGGAAAACAGTTTTTGCTCGCCATGTCTGGACCCATAATTTTTTTTTTTCTGTGTAGGAGTGTGTAGGGGCTTGTTTTTTGTGGGAAGAGTTGCTTTTTTTATTGGTTTTTTTTGGGGGGGGGACAAGAATTTTGATCAGTTTTAAACCCTTTTTTTGGGAAAAGGCAGGGTAAAAAGAAAATACTGCAATCCTAGTGTGTTTTTTTTTTTTTTTTTTAACGCGCCCTGTGCGATCCATGCCCCGTTAGCGTTATCTCTGGGTCGATACGTTATGGGATCCCTATTTATATATTTTTTTAAAATTTTGAAGCACTTTAAAAAAAAAAAAAAAGTGTTTTTTTTTTATTAAAATAATATTTTGATCCTGTCTTTTGAGGCCATAACTTTTTTTTTTTCCATATAAAGGTGTAGGGAATTTTTTTTTTGCGGGATGAAAATGAAGTTTTTTGGGTAAATTTTGGGGTCATATGAATTTTTTGATCGCTTTTTATTCAATTTTTTGTGCTGCAAGTGTACAAAATCGCAATTCTGTGACTGTTTTTTGTTTTTGTTTTTTACGGCTTTACCGTAGGGTTTAAATTAACTGACAGATTTTGGGGTGGGTCTTACGCCGCGGCGATACCAAATATGGGTCTTTATTTATTTTTGATTTTTTTGGGGGATTGGGTTTGTAAAGGGAAAGGGGTTGTACGTGTTTTTATTTTTTTTTTTGGGTTTTGTTTTTACTTTTTTTTACTTTTGACTTTATTTTTACTTTTTTCACTTTTTTTCACTTTATCTTCAAACAGCAATCATCAGTTTGCTGTTAAAATGCAGACCAGTGCCGTTCGTACTGTGTATGGTTGCCAGGAAAACCCCTGTCACCATGCCCACAATGCATTGGGGGGCATGGTGAATCCAGATGACCCGGGAAGTGCCGTTCCTTCCCGGGGCATCAGAGAGGAGATCGGTGCCGCATAATGCGGAGCGCCGGAAGCGTCACTGCGGCTTTATTATCGCAGCCATGACGGCTGCGGTAATGAAGCGGTAATCACCCGCGGCCGGGGCCCATCCCGGCGGGGGTGATGGGCCAGCGGTAATTTCGCTGGTCCCATGTTGCGATCGTCGTGGCTCGCCCGCAAGCCCGCGCGATCGCCCGGGCGTATGGTACGTCCTTTGGGGAAGTCATTCCGCTGGGGTTTTTGCCTATGTCGGGGAAAGGGGGGGAAACCAGTGCAGGATGTTCATTTTCAAGTTCCTGTCACTCCTGGATGTTTGTATCGAACAGATCCTAGTGAGGTAAATGTTAGTGGTTAGGGACTCGCCTTTCTTTGGGAACCCTTGACGCTATTGGGAGGTGAGTTAATACAATCTTTTACAAAAACTGTAAACTAAGATTCCAGGTTTTTCGTTTTCCTTAGCAGTAAGCCCTTTCCCAATATTCCTATATACTTGATGTTTCCTTAGTTTTTTGTGTGCCCCTGATTTTTTTATTTGAAGGGGAATGGTGGATCCTGTGTTATCATTACACTTGCATTGAATTCCTTACTGTGATGATAATGAGGAGACTGACTAAAGGTTTTCTCTACAGAACAGGACTAAAATGAATCCTGAAGCCTGAAGTGCTGCAAATTTCAAAAATAGATACTGATATGAAAATTAAGAAAAAAAAAAAAATTTAAAAATATGAAAATAAAAAACAGATGTATAAAATTGGCATTTTTTTGGGAAAAATTTTCCCCCTTTAAAAGGGGGGGTCCCATTTTGGGAAATTCTCTTCTTGGGTTGCTCGTTGCTAGCTGTGATCTGACTCCCAATATGAATGAGGAGGGCGGGGCTGCAACGGCAGCCCCCAAAAAGAGAATTTCCGAAATGGGGATCCCCTTTAAGTTTTATTAAAAAAATATATATAAATATGCAACATGGCAGACAGATTGTCATGGATTTTCTTGAGCTCTCTGGCCAGATGCAGACAAGTTATGTGGTTTTTCATAGTAAGAGTTTCCTAAACCCCTTGAAATTGAGAACTTACTGTAAAAAAGTGACAGTTTAAAACTTGCCCGGCAAGCTAGATTCCTGTTTGTTTTCCAGACCCCCACTTTTCCAGGGTGACTTTTTGTAAGTAAAAAAATGGTTCATGACATCACATGAAGAACACATCCAAGTGTTCTTGTGTAAAAAATGAGGTAAACTAGAAGTCATTAGATGTATTTTGCTTGTGTTCATGTATTCCAATATTAAGGCACCAACAATATAAAAAAAAAAAAGGTTCTACTGGTCTTGAACAGTCATGTTTAATATCCACATGGATTTGTTTGGCACCTTCTTCCTCCCAATAATTCAGTATGTGCGTATCATATCTTAACTAACTCTCAGGTAGTATGTGTGCAGAACATTAAGTCATGTTTTTCACAGAACAACAACATACTCTGGAGGGCTTCTTAAATAAAATAAGTAAATCAATGAAAATCCATTAGGATTATGACTTCATACACTTAATCAAATTATCAAATGAAATGAATGCAATTTACCAGCTTTTAATGATCTATGTGTCGACTTCATATGACCCAAATCAACTGAGAAATTAGAGACAATTTAAAATGCCCCAAACTTTTTACTTTTTAAAGGAAAATTGCAGTAAAAGAAAATAAAAATCTGTTATTATACAGTAGAGATTTAGCAATGTATTTAACATACAAACCAAAACCTGATAATTGATTTTAAAAATTATTAAATGTAAAAGAAATAGATATTAGTAATGTATTACTGACCTATTAGTCAGACCAGGACGCGTGTAGGAGTCTAGTCTTCGCAAGTGTACTGTCTAGCATTTCTCTCTCTCCAGGTCTGATACCAGTTTTGATAGGAGAATATACTCTAAATGAGATTCTGATTATAGACAGATTTAGGGTATGTTCATACAGCGTTATGAATCCAATTTTGGATCCATGTTTTGGACCCTAAAGGACCCCCAAAAAACGCACTAAATGTGCAGTGTGATTTATTTTGCTTTCTATGTAAAGCATGCATCGGCGTTCAGACAAGTGATCGCTGATAAATGTTTTACATGTGTCTTTCTGTCGAGTCTTTCGGATCCGTTAAAAAAGAATTGTCATGTCAATTCTTGATCCGAAAAATGCAGCAGAAAGCCTTTTTTTAAACTATAGGGTGATGTTGCTGCAGCCAAAACGGTGTTGGATGCAAAATTGATGCAGCCTTTTGAATGCTTTTTTTGGGTCCAAAAACGGATACAAACGCCGTGTGAAAAATACCCTAAAAGTGCACCCGAAACTTGAGGGCTGTTCCCCTGGGTAATTGGGCGGGGCGTACAGGTGTTTGGGAGGCACGCCAAAGCAAGGGGGGGCCGGGTTGCATGCATTAATAATTACCCTTTTTCACTTATCCCTCGGCGTGTATTTTACGGTGGGGAAATGGGCGTAAAACCCTAGTTCTCTATGAGAGCTATGGATTACCGTAATTGCGGTGCGAATTTCGCCCTGAAAACGCGCAAAAGTGGGAAATGCGCGTCAAATTGCACAAAATTACGCTTGGAAAATTCCCCCCCAAGGGATTGTTTAAAGATAAAATGTCACTTGTGTACCTAAAGGGTACCACTATTTCTGGCCATCATACAATTCGTATCTGCCATTTTTTTTTCCATCAGTTTTTCCTTCTGCGGATTTCATCATTAACCTTTTTCTTTTTCCCTGAGCTAATGGGTGAAGACTAGCTGTTATGATGTCTGCCAAACGCTGGCCAAAAAAGAAAGATCCTGCTACACTATATTTCTATTGCACACCTTTAAAAGCAGCAGGAAGGCCATTACAGAACAATAATGGACGATGCAAACTGTTACTCAAGCAGAAATGCTTACTGAGGATTTTAGTGGTGTCTATGTCTCTCGGCCATAGAAACTCCCGTCCCCTTTTGACCAACTTCTATTGGCAGGTGAAATCAATCAATTTAGGGAGAGTGGTGCTGATAAGTGAATAAACAGTCAGTCATTTTCTCTAAGGCTATGTTCACACGGTGTATTTGCGGGGCGTAATTACCCCCCGCAATTACGCCATGTGTCCGGGGGGGGGGCGGGAGGGGGGAAACTGAGCAGGGGGCCGCCACTTCCCCGGGCCCTTGAGTGAATTATAGCGGCGCGTTTTTGGGCCCTGTAATTCACAGTCAATATCTCCCCCCCCCGGCGGCTTGCCGGGCGGGGGGGGGAGGAGAGTAATCCATAGTTCTCTATGAGAACTGTGAATTCCGAAATGAATGGGACGTTTTCGGCCCGAAAAATTTGCGCATTCGGGGGAAAATTACGGCAAAATAGTCCCAAACTTAGCCGTGTGAACATAGCTTAAGGCAGTGTTCCACGGCTTATTGCCGAGTAATTGCGGGCGGTTTTCCCCCCGCAATTACGCGGCACCCGTGAGCGGGGGGGGGGGGGCCCAGTCGGGCCCAATAGAAATCATTATTTGGCGGTACGCGCCGTAAATAATGTGCTTTGTCATTTCTCCCCCTCGGAGATTCGTGAGGGGGGAGAAGGACGGAATCCACAGTTCTCTATGAAAACTGTGGTTCCGTAGTTATGGGAGGATTGGAGCCGAAATGCACCCAAAATAGGGTTTAAACCCCGGCTTATTCCCGACGGATTTGTCCCCGTATTGAGGCAAAAATCCGCCGTAATAAGGGGGGGACGGGGGCGCCGCTCCGGCCCCATAGACAATGCATTGTTTACGGCGGGTCCGCGCCGTAAATATTTTGATGTCACTTTCCCCCCCGGAGGTGGAGGAGCGAGGATTCCACTGTTTTCTTGGAGCAGTGGAAATTCCGTAAATTTCTGCCCGGATTGGCGCTGTATGTGGCCCAATTCCGGGCCCCCATCCCCAATGCGGGGAAATAAGCCCGTGTGAACGGGGCCCTTTACGGGGCGCAGTACGGCTCCCCAATTTCGGCCCAAAATAAGCGTGTGAAATCGAGGCCAAAAGCCATTGGCCTGTTTACCGGCTTATTTGGGCCACCCCGGATGGGCCGTTTTTGGGGCAGGTTTGCGCTTCAGTGGCGGGGAATCCCTAAAATGTCTTGGTAATCCATGCTCTCATAGGAACAGTGGGGAAACCGTCGTCTCCCGTCGGGCAAATCGCCGCGGGGGGGAAAAGGGCTGAATTATTTCGGCGGTACGCGCCGTAAAAAAAGCATTGTCTATGGGGGGGGAGCGGCGCCCCGTCCCCCCCCTTATTCCGGCGGATTTTGTGGCCAATACGGCTCACCCCAAAACCGTCGGGAATTAAACCGTGTGAACCGGTAAGGTGCTTTCACACAGCGCAGTTTTGGTGCAACTCTAACTGCGCTCCAATCTAACTGCTTTTATTACCAGCAAGCTTCTTTCACTTCTCTAAACTGTTTGGAAAGTAAGTAATCAATTAGTGTGTTTGTAATCCACAAGACTTCAACACAGTCTTTTACTTTCTTTAAACACCTTTTTGAACAATTTAGCAACTGAAAGAAGGTTGTGGTAATAAAGCAGTTTAAGGAGCTCAGTTAAAAAATGCACCAAAACTGTGCTGTGGAAAGCTCCATAAGGGCTTGTTCACACAGAGTTTTAATCCGTGTTAAATAAGCTTTTTAGATCGTCTCTGGGACCCGGGGGCAGGACGA